>PVLD010000296.1:71767-318028 GCA_004027595.1 Dinomys branickii | reverse complement strand
AAAAAAAAAAAAAAAAAAAAAAAAAATCCTGAAAATCAATGGAACAGATTAGAAGATGCAGACACAACTACAAACACATTCAGCCAACTTATCTGTGATGAATGGGACAAACATATTCTCTTGAAGACAGATAGTCACTTTAAGAAGTGGTGCTGGAAAAAAATTGTCTCTCTACATGCTGAAGAGTAAAATTAGGCCCATATCTATCACCACACACTAAACTAAGCTCAAATCGATCAAAATCTAAATATTAAAACAGAAACACTGAACACATAGGGGTAGGCAGAGAATTCATGAACAAAACATAAGCTGCATGGAAAATACTTCCAAAATCAACAACTGAGATATCATTTTATTAAATGCTTTTGCAAATCAAAAGAAATCACCAACAGAGTGAAAAGAAAACCCCTAATTGGGAAAAATATTATCCAAGTGTCCCTTAGACAAAACCCTTTGACTTAGGTCATTCATATAAAGAATTTAAAAAAAAAATCAGACCTCCAAAATTCAAAGACCCAATCCAAAAATGGGCATCAGAGGTGAATACATGCTTCTTAGACCAAGAAATATAAATGGTGAATAAATATATGGAACAATGTTCAAAATCAATGGTCATTCAAGAAATGCAAATTAAAATAATACTGAGACTCTATTTCACCCCTGAGAGAATGGCTATCTTCAAAAAATCAACCAGTGACATTTGCTGCTAGGCTCTGGGGAAAAAGGAACCCTTCTCCACTGTTTGTGGGAATGTAGACTGGTACAACTACTGCAGAAATCAATGTAGAGACTCCTCTAAAACCTAAGAGAGGGGTCCCATTCAACCCAGCTATTCTTCTTCTGGGTATTTTTCAAAAGAAATGAAAACATCATACCAGAACCATGTATGTGCACCCATGTTTATAGGAGCACAATTTGCCATAGCTAAATCTCTCAATCAACCCAAATGCCCTTCAACTGAGAAATGGATAAAAAAGATGTGCTATTTTTATACAATGGTATGCTATTCAGCTATATAAAAGATAAACTTGAGACATTTTTAGGTAACTGGATGCAATTAGAAATCATACTCAAGTGAAATAAATCAGACTTACATATGTGTCATATTGTCTCTCTTGTGTAATAAACTGAAAATTTAATAAGATCAAAATGATGCAATAGATTTTGTGAAAAGGAAAGAACAACTGGGATGGGGAAAGGAGGAAACAAGGAAGGGGAAAAAATCTATGTATATATGTACATATGTATATATATATATATATATATATATATATAAACACTGAACATTTTATATATATATATGTGATAGCTAAGATAATTTCTATTACTTTTTTGAAAGGAACAGTTAGTGCTTAGATTGCTCAATTTTGCATGCCTATATCTGGTAGTATGAACAACTACTTTGAAAACTATTATGCAATGTAATAACCATTGTTAATTCCCCATCATCTTGTTTTGAAATTCTTTATCATTTTTGTTTTTATTCTCTTTCAAATAAAAAATAAAAATATGTAATAAAATAAACAGTTGTTTGAAATTTTACACTCAATCTCTAATTGAAATATTATTCAACTCTATTCTGTTTAAAGAACACCTTTTAACTGAAAGAAACAAACAGATTGAATGCAAAAGAATAGAAAGGAGAATACTATACAGAATGAAAGAAAACTAGCATGGCTATAGGTTGGGATAAATAGATATGAAGAAAACTTATTACTAGGGAAACACAGAAGGCAGGCACAGTAGTGCATGCCTATAATCCCAGCACTCTGGGAGGCTAAGGCAGGAGAATAACTAGTTGAAGCTCAACGTGGGCAATTTAGTAATTTAGCAAGACATTACGTCTCAAAGTTTTTAAAAAGTGGAAGAAAGAAACAAAGTACATTTTGTAATGATGAAGGCATTAGTCCATTATAATTACACACATCAATGGAGCTGCAGAAGCAAGGCAAGAAAAAAAATGGCCTAATCGGAAGAAGAGAAAATTACAGTGTAAGATATTATATTTTATTTTTGAGAGACTTATTAATATTCTGAAACTCACTAATTATTTACTTGCTTTCATCTAGAGTACTGTTGAGCCAGTCAAAGGTGTTCTTCATCTCTTTTAGTATTTTTACTAGCATTTCTTTGTTATTCTTGCTTCAATATTTATTTCTGTTTATGTTACCACTCTGTTCTTGTACATTTTCCATTTTTATTAAAGTATTAAGCATATCAGTAAAACTTACTTAAATTTACAGCATAATAATTCACAAATGTCTGCTGTATTGATCTGCTTCTTTTGCTTAACTCTTTAGACTGAGCATTTTATTTCCTTTTAGCATGCCTTGTAACATTTTGATGAAAGAGGTTGAGGTAGGTATATGGGGTCTTAGGAACGTATATAAGTTCACCTGAGCTAGAGAATTCTTGTTTGTCAGCCGAAGATTTGAACATTTTATTTTACTGTAACTAAAGATGTCTGAGGCTTCAATTTTCTTTGATGTCCTGTATTTTCTTCTCTAGTTGTCTTTAAGCTTCCCTAGGTATTCTTTCTTAAACAGAATCTGCTGCATTTGTTTCTTTTAGATACACAACTCTTACTATATAAGAGCTCTGTTGGTGAGGCAATATGGTAGTGGAGGAGGGAATGAATTTTATAGCCCTGTGATATGTTCCCTGTCTCCAGTGTCCCTGGGATGTGACATTCATTAGTGCCTCTTAACATTTTCCACTCTACTGCAGCTGAGAAAGAAAAGACATAGGGTGGGGAGTTTTATATTTCTCTCCCTGAACATCAAATAAGATTTCACAAAGTAGATACCCTTCATAGAAGCTTGGAAGAGAAAACTAAGAATATTTCAGAATAAATACTCTTACTGAACATTTGCTAAAAGGATCAGGGAATTTATGTCTGATAGTTACTGAGTAAGATTCTAATAGACAAAAATTATTTTTAAAATGTGAAATCTCCTAACACTTGCCTTTCAGGGGTTTTGAATTCTTCATCTAGTTAATATCCATCCTCCAGAATTTTGTTAATATAGTATAAGTTTTCCTTCAAGTACCTGATTTCAACTGTTCAATTCCCATACAATTCTCTCTTTTTCCGTCTGTTGAGTTTTCAGGAGGTAAGTGTGCCTTATAACATTAATTCTCGATGAATTACAGTTGTTGGTTTTCAGGTCTGTCCACTCTTTTTCTTACTACAGGATTGCAGTCATGACTTCATCATATGCCATAGAGAAAACTAGAAAATCAAATAACTTTAAATAATATAAAGAATAATTAGACAAAAGACTAAAGAGAACAGGAGATGTAAATACCATTTTAAATCAACTAATTCTAACAGGTGTCTACAGAAGAATTCACCTAACATCAGAAAAACACACAATCTTCTTATGTAAACTGAACCCTTGTATATTAACATGTATGTCAATTTTAAAATTTAAAAATAAAATATCCTGTAATATGTCTTTAAATAAGCTTTAATACATCCAGACAAGAAAATATTTTTAGTAATGAAAAGCAATTAGCTCTTAAGCCACAAAAAAGCAAAGAATAACCGGGAGTGCATACTGATAAGTGGCAATAAGTTTCTAACATAAAAATCTTCCTTTCTGTCATGGTTCAGATATAAAATGCTCCTCAGAAATCTCATCTATCAGAAGTGGGGCTCTGAAAGTTAATTGGATCATGGGGTGTGCAGTCCTCACCAGTGGATTATCCAGTTGTGCAGTTCATAGCAGATGTGTTTTGGGGAAGTGGAATCTGTGGAGCTGGTCACTGTGGGGGAGACAAAAAAGGGGTATATGCCTATACTGGACTCTGCCCCTTGCTCTTTATTTTCCTGACTGCCCTGAGATGGCTTTCACCAAACCCTTCCACCATGCCATTTCTGCCTTGGAGCCAGCTTGCTATTGACTGAAAACTCCAATTCCAGGAGCCAAAATAAATTTGTCCTCCTTTAAAGTATGGGTATCAAGCCTCTCAGTATAAATGAATCTTACTCATACATTCTTTAATGGCACTGGTCAAAGAATCCTGATTCAGAGGGATAAAGTATAGGGAGAATATTTTCCATAAGAATACTGGGAACTATCAGTAACATTCTGAAAATCAAATTTCTTCATAGGAAAATGTTAGAAATCAACAAAACTCTTAAGATAAACATGTCAATCTATTCTATTAATCAAACATAAACATGCTGTTCAATTTTTTACATAATCATTATATTTATTATATGTATCAGTTGACTGTGACCTGTAATTAACAATTGTCAACCAGAAGTTAATCATTTTTTAATAGCTAAAGACATTTGGCTTATTTCTCTATTGATTTAGAGTGGAGGCTGTTTTGTTTAGTTTTTCCAGAGTATACATTGACATTTTTCATTACGTATCAGCTGGAGACTTGTCAGACTTGGTGTTTATAGAGTCTGTAAGATTGCTACAGCCTTCCGTGAATGTGGTAGGACAACAGTCTACCATTGAGAAATCTTACCAAGGAAGTGTTATCCTTACCTCCCATTTGAAAGCCCATCAAGAACAGTTTATTCCCTAAGGTGCACATAATGTTATTCCTGTTCATAAGCATGTTATTTTAAATGACTCTTGAGAGATTTGCATCTTATATCACGCCTGTATTTTCATCTTAGGAAATTTTTTTTACTCCCATTCAAAACAAACACTTTTGAAATTTATCGTTGCCAGCAATCCTACTCCAAAACCAATTTTAACTAGATGTCTTTGGTTGATTGGAGCAATTTAATAGAATTGTCCTTAGGAGACAAAGTAAAGATTAAAGAGAGAGTAGGGAAGAGAGAGAGTCAGGTCCTTAACAGCATGCTTTGTTTTGAGTAGAGGAAGAATCAAGCTGCACCAACCAAAGAGAACTTCTGATTTGACCTGGACACTGGAGAGTGCTCTCAATGACAGCTTTCTTAGGGCACAAGAAGTGATGGAAGATTTTAATTTAAGACAGTATCATGTGGAAAGTATTTGTCATTAATTCATTAACTCTTTTCTATGCACTGATCTAGTTACTAAGAGATAGAGTCAGGAACAAAATGGAAGAAGTTTCTGCTCTTCACTTGAAATTTTAGGAAAAATGCCATAAAATAGATGAAAAATCTAAATATTAACTGTGGCAACTTATTTTTGTATAAATCACCCATTGCTATGTACTAAATCATGATTGAATATATAGGAACTTAAAATAACAGTGTTTTAAACTCATATTATGAGAGTCAATTGAATTCAGCTAAATTTGCTGTGACTCTCTAGTCAACTGGCAGACTAGCTGGCAATGGGATGGATGGGATCCGCCCTTCCCCTAGTTTGGCATTAGACAAGATGTCTCTGTGGCAGTAAACAGAGACCTGAAAGGTTCAGCTTCTTCACACAAGTGTTCAGGAATGCAAAAGTCACAACAGCTGAGGCCACAAAGCCTTGCAAACCTTTGCAAGGGCACATCTGCCACAGGCAAGTCGAAGTATCAAAACACAGTGGCATTTTCATCAGGGATTCAAATCTCTCCTTTTAATAGAAGGCACAATAAAGTATTGCGTCCATTTTAAAAATAGTCTACTCCCGTCCCCGCTGCGGATCTTTCAGCACCCTGCAACCCTTATTTCCACTAGTTATGATTTCTGTTTACTCTCAAAAGCCAATAATATTTTTAAATTAAGAAGAAATGAAAACAGTAAATTATGTCTCTGTAGAGCAGTGTGTGCATGAGAGATTAAGTGAACAGGCGAATGCCCCAATGGCACGCAGTCATTTCGAGGCAGATTTTAAAAACCTCAGCAGGTGCTATTTTTAAAAGCAAGATGCTCTTCTGTGGCAGGGGACGCTGCTGCTCTGGGGAGATCTTTTAATAACAGAGTATTTCTGCCAGAACTGGAATTTCAAGTGGGGGTGTTTTCTCCCCGAAAATAGGTGTTCCTGGAGCTACAAAGCCCTGAAGACACTGCTGTTACTGCTTTTGGTTTGCTCAGTTGATGTATCCACAAGGAAAAAGAGTTCGTGCACACTGTGATTTATAACATTCATATCTACTTTGGAGCCATAATTCAAGACATTTGACTTAAATTTTATTGATTATGAGTTGGCTTCTATGGCTTATTCTCCTCCAAAAGCTTCACAATCAACCATCATTTAGGAATAAAATTTTATTCAGTTTGTTCTTACTAAAGAAGGCTGCTACCTCAGGTCTGACAACACTGCAAATTCTAAAATTTATAAAATATGGGAGTAGTGAGGGTGAGGTGATCTGGAAGGGGGAATGAAGGAAAGGGCTTCCTGGTGCCTTTAATCTGTAATAACATGTTAACCTTGTGGGTTTTTGGATTAAAGATTCATCTCTCTCACATCACATGGATGAACGATCTTAATTATTTGAGGACTGCTTGAAAAATGGTAGGGCATATTTTTCTGAAAACTACATAAAGAATGGAAAAATTAGTGCTTATATTATGATGGAAACAAAATGATCACGATTATGGAATGAAATGGCATTTTCTAACATGCCGTTCACCTGGTGCCTGTGCCTGCTTCCTTATTCTGAGACCCACACCACATAACGATATAAGGGGGGCAAACATGCATTGTAATAGTGGGGCTCACTGCATTTGTTTTGAAAAGTTTGAATATATTCACTTTCGGATTTCTGTAATTAAAATATACCCTTTTTTGTCATTCTGGTAGCAAGAAAAATGTCATTGGATAAGGGATATGAGATTACAGCTTTAGAGAAGAAAGAACATATGGAGAGATACAACTGGACAGCAAATTTAGCATGGCGTTATGTTCTCATTCTGGTCAGTACTCTTTCTTCAAACAAAAGTCACTTTTCTAGAATGAAACTCTCATGTCAAATATAATAACCAACTCTGATGTATGTGCAAAATATCTTCTTTGACATTTACTTTTTATTAATCTACAAATAATTTTTAATAATTGACTATGTTCTAGGCACTGTGGACATAACAATTAACAACACAAACACAATTTGCATCATCAATAACTACCTTGCCAACCATTTTTTCACATATAATTAGTCTGTGTATAAGAAATGCATCCAGTTCTCTATTTTCAATTTGAAATACGATAGCCAACATCATGTTAAGGTTAATTTACATTATTTCCTCTTAGATGAGAGGAAACTTTACGATACCTAAGGTGTCTTATCAATGGCCAGAGGCATTTTTATTCTCACTGTGTAGAAAGAATCCAATTATATTGTGAAACATCTGCTAATCCGAAGGGCAAGCCCCCACAGCTAAGGATCCTGAGGGCCCAAAGCTTCAGTACTGCAATGCTGAGAAATAGAGATGTGCACTAAATCCATGATCTGAGCTCTACTTTGAGGAGCCATTTATATTGTCCATGAGGAAGCAAATATCCATCCATGCTCTTTGTTACCAATTTAGCAATGAAATGTGTGACTGGTAACTTCTAATAAATATTTAACAAGAATTAACAATGAAAGCCTTCAAAAGGTTGAAGCAGAAGGAGTATCTTCAAAATTCTTTTAACAGGCTAGCTTTACTTTGAAATCAGTGCTGGGCAATTGTGCTACAAGAAAAGGAATTGCAGTCAACATCTCCGAAGAACATATATGTAGAAGTCTTCGACAAATTGTTAGAAAACTGTGTCAAACTAAGGATATGAATACTAAGGCTCATGGAGGATTTTACAAATTCAAAAGACACTTTGGAAAATAACTTTTTAAGCTTAATTTTTACTTTTAATAATTGAAATTACAGAATAATTTCAGAGTAAATTCCTATAATCTTTTACATAACTTCCTCTAATGTTAACATCTTATATCACCATAGTGCATCTATCAAATCCATGAAATTAATATTGATATAATTTGATTAACTAAACTGCATTACATTTTGTATTCCATTAATTTTTTTTCCATGAAGTTTCCTTTTCTATTCTTGTATCAAGTCCAGGATGACATATTGTATTTAGATATTCTGACGATAAACTATCTTCAATCTGTGATGTGTGCTATGGTTTGCCTTATCTTTTACAACTTTGACACTTTTCAAGAGTAATGGTCATGTATTTTTAACTGCTCCTCAGTGTAGCTTTAGATGAGTGTTGTGGTTATTTGTGGGAAAATAAAATCACCGAAGGGAATTGACACCCGCGTATTGCATCAGTTATAATACTTATAACCACAAGAATTCATGTTATTTTTGTTATTTGTATTGTTCCAGCTTTGGTCACTAGTTTTTCAGTTACTTTCTGTGTCCCTAGGTGATGAATTTCAGTTGTGTCATGACTGGTGACATAAGACTTGATTATTTGGTTACAGTCATTTCTGTGCAGTGTGTTCTGTTTCTTCACGCACTGTATTGCTTTGAAATAATAACTTCTCATTTCCCTATTATACGTGATAATAATGAATCACTGAGTTCCACCCACCCTCAAAGAGAAGGGAATTAAACTCCTCTTTCAATAGAAAGGAATATCAAATAAATTTGTTAAGATACGTTAAAGCCACCACACTAATTAATAAATATTTTCTCAGGGGTATGTTCAAGCTATGTAATTATCCTGTATCTTTGGTTGCTCAGTGTGTACAGCTTGAAGTAGTTATTACTGAGGCATTCTAATTATAATTTTCAAACTGCCACATTGCTACACTCTATTATTTGGAATTCTAATGTAAGGATCATGTATCCCTTCTTTTTCATTTATGTATTTCTTTAATCATTGATTTTTAAATGTGCACCTGTGTATCTTTATTTCATTTCATCCATTATAATTTACAGTCCTTGTTGTCTTTGTTGTTCCTGTTGCTGTGGTTTTGTCATCGTGACATGCAACTGAGTTCCTTCCACCCAAATTACCTCTTCACTTTTTGGTGTAACCAGATGTAAGAGGTTCATTATGAATTTTCCCTTTTCTCAGGAATCTGTCTGAGAATTCTCCGACCTTTTCATTACAGATTAATATTTAGAAGCCAAAATCTCTTTTATGCAATGTTCATTGACTACACTGTGGTCGTCACTTCTAGGCCCTACTGTGGGACAGAGCTGGGAGAGAACAACGGCTAAAAAGTGAGCTGCTTGCCCTCAGGAAAAGCTTTAACTCATCATGTCTGCATACTGAAGTGTGTAGACGGCCCCTCAGTGGCAGGCTTCTGAGGGCTTCTGGGTGGCTGAGCAGAATGAAGTGCCAGAAGGATAGTGTGTTTACCAAGGCAGGGAGGCTCCTTCCCCCTCCTATTATACCTAAGCTGTTCATCTTTAGCCTTTGTGATATATATGTAATAAATTTTTAAGTCTAAGTAAAGTGTTTCCCCCAATCTGGTGAGCCACTCTGAAGAACAGACCCCAAGGGGTGGGCTCATGGGGTCTTGAATGTAGAGAGGCCCTGCCAGAAGTGCAGGTCACACTGTTGAAATTGCTATTGGAATCTAAAGCAGGGAATCCTATAGAACCGACCTTTTAACTCCCCCCACCTGCGGCTATTAGTTCAACAAACCGGAACATAACTCTCACTTTCTCTGAGTCAGGGCATTGCCATCACACACTGGGAAATCAGTAGGAATCCTCTCAAAAGCACAAGTTTATACTTTTACGTGTGGACAGGTATTCATTCCTTTACAAATTCATTTACACTTCTATAAAAATACAAAATGGCAATGAATCCAGTCTTACAGGATCTGACTGAATTCCATGTGTGATTCTAGGACTGTATAGCTCTCCTTACCAGCATAGTCAGAAAGGTTTGGGGACAAATGTGCTTGAAAACATTTAGGATTCAAAATAGAAATGAGGTACACAGGCAGTTGGCTGGTTACACCTCAGTGTTTGCTTAATTTGGGCCTAATTTGAACTGCTTTTCATCTCATTTTAACTGAGGCTCAGCTGCTCTGATTGGCTGAGACTCAACTATTTCTTATTCCTGAACCAGGATTTCACTGAGGTTCCCTAATTGTTCATGCATAGCAGCCTCCTAGGCCACATGTACTTTGATTTTTTATATTTCTACGATTTTATAATAACATGAAAATGGAAGCTATGAGTTTTATGATAGTACATAATATATTGATTGCGTGATTTGATGGTAAACAATTATTTAAGACTAACAAAATTTTAGGAATTTTTATTTCTCACACTTAAGGTATTTCTAAGCAATATCCAAGAACACTGTAGGATAGTAAACCAACTTCTTAGGAATATTTGTACACAAGGTATATGTTCTTTTAAGATTTGCTTCTTTTTTCTCTGAGTTATTTCCTTCACAAAGTCAATCTCCTCTCTGTCTCTCCTTCCCTCTCCTTCTTTAAATAAGAATTAAGACATTAATTAAAATATAAAATTTTATGGAAGAGTTGTCCATCTAGCCATGTAAAATATCTAATCATAAAAGTAAACCTTTTCCTCACCAAATCACTAATTAAAATCTAAATGCTAATGCAAAAATATTCTTTTGGTGCATCATAAAGCTATTTATAAATTCCCTTAAGAGAACTAATTTTCAGGCTAACTTCACTGCATACATTTCAGTTATATAATGCTTATATCAGTGAAATTCAATAGCAGAATATTGTGTTGACTCTCATTAATCTGTAGAGTTGTATTTCACATGAAAATCACAGCCATTTCTTTTTTCCCATGGGTGACAGATTTCACATGTTAGATAATCTCCCTGTGTTTAAATATTAGTAGTTTTGTGTGGTAGAATTTCTCTTTAGGAAAATTCAGACATGTTGCCATTCATCCAGCTCTAACAGTTAAGGGCAATAAATAGGGGTAGAGAGAGACTTTAATCACGTGCACACCCAGATGAAAATAGAGCATTTATTACAAGGTGACTAATATGTCCTTTTGTTCTCTGCTTTCTGACCATAAAATACAGCTGTATTGATGACACAAGGGAGAAGTCACTTTTGCATAATTTCCAGTTTTTAAATTTGTTTTTAACGCACTGGAATTTATATTACAAGAAACACCAAACTTAACAAAGTAAGCAGGACAAATTAAATGTCTATTTTTGACACACAAAATGGATTGAGGTCTACACATTATTTAAATGTCAGAATTATTTTTTCCACTGGGAACACACATTTTTCTGCTTATGTTTTAATCTTTCTCAAAACATTTTATGAATCATAGTGTTCAGGTTTAGTCTGATATTTTGTAAAATTATAAACAATGGCGCCCATGGCATTACTTATCTAAGTGTTTATTGCTCATGCAGATAAGTCAAAAATTTTTAACACATAATGCAATAATAGAAACATTTTTGTGATAACTACTCTCTTTTTGGTGATCTTCAGAAACATAAATATAAAAATTCATTGAGGAACTAACTGGAGTTCATTAACAAGAATTAGTTACATATTAAACCAGAAAACCTAGAAAAATATTGCGATTAATTTTGACAGCGCATTGTCATTGAAGATGCATTTTGTTACATGGTATGTAAGTGCCTGCTCTTCTATATTTTAGGTTTGCCTTCTGCAGTCAGCCCATGGGTTCTCCTCTCATTTTGTACACTGCACTTGTAATCTTACAATTCATTCTCATTTTCTCTACTCCTTCCCACCATTCCTCCATAAACACTATGTTGAAAAATGCTTCACTTAGTATCGTGTATGAAAACATAAAATCAGAAAAAGTACTCAAGCTCAGTAGGTTGTGGGAGCAATCGTGGTGAACAGATCACACTACCCAGCCCACCAAGGATGGCTTGGTAATCCTTGTTCATCTCAGTTTATGAGCAGTGTGTACCAGTGGCTTAATAGCATCATTCTCGCTGACAGCAAAAGCTGATAGCTCTCACTATCAGTTTGGCACGCAGACACCAGCTCCCAGTGGGAGCTGGGCACCTGCAGATGTAGATAACACATGTGAAGTGGTTTAGTGATAGTGGACTTATTCTGATTCAAGGGAATCGAAATGCTTTTCCTCTACAAATGTTATTAATGTGCCTCACGTTGCTTTCCTTTCTGACTGATTTGCAAGTTCAGTTGCTCCCATATATTTCAGAGAAAGGCAAAAATTATGAAAACAATTCAGATTGTTCTTTCAACTTAGAACTTTGTAATTGCCTTCTATAAGATATGAAGGGGAAGGTGAGTTTTAACAATATTTAAAGAAAAATATGAATTGGGCAAGGTGTGAGCATCAGACTGATTTCCCGCATACTGAGGCCGAAATGATGCTTCTGGAGAACCAAATTAGGTCAGAAAGTTAACTGGGAAGATACAGGGACATAGTCCTACATACACTTGGGCCTAAGAATGACACAATCATCAAATGTCACGATCACCTCTAGTTCTAGTCCTGTCTACATCTACATCTTAGTCTGTCTCCATCGTCTTCCTCTGAACTTCAGGCCTACAGATTCATCTCTTCCTTTCCCACTGCACTTAGTGGACATCCAGACTTCTTTTAACTGTGAAATCAAATAGTTTGCTATGTTATTCTAAAGTAATGCTTGGTTTTTATTTTTTCACCATAAAGTAACCATAATTAAGAGAGGTATTTTAGATCACAGTTTTGTTTTAGAAGACAAGATTTTAGATTATAGAAAAAAAAATTTGTATACGTGAGCCGAGGAAAACATAAGAATGAAAACAGAGAAGAACCAATGACTACATAGGAAACAAAAAAGCAGATTTCAACTCATCTTCATCAGTAGTCACATTAAAATTAAATGGTTTTAGTAGTCCAATAGGAACACTATCAGTCTGGCTCAAGAACAAATACATCGATGTTTTTCATCTATATAAAACCCACTTAAAATATAAAGACAAACATTAAAAAAAAGGATGGGAAATGATGTATTACTCTAACAATTAAATGAAAGCTGAAGGGGCTACACAAATATCACCAAGCTGAATTCATCATGAACATGGAAGGCCATGGTATAAGTAACTGTTCACTAAACAGACAAAACAAATCTAAATGCACAGCTCCTAGACGTAGAGCCCTCCTCTCCTGAATTCTGCCCTGTACGCTTTGACCACATAGGCATCCCACAACTCTGTCCCCTCTTAAGGTGAGAATGGGCTCTGCTGGGCCAAGACTTAGATACTGTCACTAGGCAGTCAGTTTTTAATCACGTTTCACCTTCTGTTTTCTTATTGGGAAAGATTATGCCTTTTTTGCCTGCTGTCTAATATCTTGAAAAACCTTCATTTTATGGACAAATTTAACCTCAGTTACCCCTTCCAGTAGAAATTTGCTCACTTATTTTAAAATTTATTTCATTATTCACTTTCTCAATCAATGTTAAATGTTTGGGTCTCACAAAAATTCATATATTGAGAACAATCCACAAGTTCTCAGTATTCCGAGGGAGGACTTTTAGGAGATGTGGTCATGAAGGTGGGTCCCTCACTGAGGGCTGTTATTTCCTCATAACAGAAGCTCCATGGAACGCCCTCTTCTTCCTACTATGTAAAGATACAGCAACAAGACAGTCCTCTAGAAATTATGGAGTAAGCCCATAGACGTCTGTTATGGTTGATACATTGTGTCAACTTGGAGAGTCTAGAGGTTTGGCTGAGTGATTCAGCAGGAAGCTAGGGTGCTTACTTTGTACACATCCTGAGCCTATGGAAGAGGAGGGCATGGACATTGTGTGAGAGCTACATGCCCTCTGGGTGGGGGTAGGCTGTTTACGAGGTAAGGGAAAAGAAGAGTCTGCTTGCAGCCGTTCCTCCCTTTTGTTCTGGTGGTTTTTGCTGTGTGCCGCCACCATGAACATTTGCCCTCTGCCAAGTATCACTCTGCTTCTGAGCCAGCCAAGTATGGACTGAAATCTCCACAAACTGTAAGGTAAATAAACCTTTCCTTTCTTCATTTTGGGCATTGGGTATTTTGTCTCAGCAACAAGAGAAAAGTAACCAACACAATGTCAAATCTTGTTTTTCTTGCTCATCCTAACTTCAAGAAGAACAAGAAATTAACTTCTGTTGTTCATAAGCTGCTTAGTACAGAACAGCTAAAACACACAACACACACACATATATGCATATATGTGTGCGTGTATATACATATATGCAAACAAATGTATAATGGGGAGTTATGGGATTCATATGTTGAATATGAATCTCTATCTCTCATATGAGGGTTGGAGACAGAATCATACACTAAGTCAAGTTACAAAAAAAGAAAAAAACTAAATATATAATCCTTACCAATGTAAACTCACACATCTACAGAAACATCGTTAATATTGGGTTAGACAATAGTGTAATATAGAGTAAATATTTAAAACACAAACAAAATACATTTTGTTTAAAAATTAGAGAAAATAGGTGATCTTTTTGTCTTGGTTTAGATTCTCAACCTGAATTCTGGTGTAAAGAAGCCTTTGTAAAGCATTCTAAGGACAGAGAATTTGTGCACAAGTGCACGATCAATGGAGGCATAGCACTTTAGACTCAGGAAAGCCTCAACTCTGAAAAGCCTGTGAAGTTTTCCAGCTAAGGAGTTTGAGATTTGTTTCTGATAGTCGGGAAGGCACTGTAGGATTTTCAATGAGGAAGAAATTTGCCTCTCAGGAAAACCATACTGATGAGAACGAGAATTACACAAAAAGGGGCAAGATGAGTATCAACAACTTTGCATTTCATGCAGTATTTCACCTGGAAAAGAAATGGATGTATGTCTTCTGTGGTCCATGAAGAACTGATAGTTTTGAAGTAACAATAAATTCAAAGTCAGCGTTTATTGATGACAGATTCGAAAAAGAAGCAAATGGCAAGAATAAATGCTTTAGGTGGGGGATATAGCTCAGTGACATAAGCACCTGCCTGGCAAGCGCAAGGTCCAGAGTTCGATTCCCAGTACAAAAAAACAAACAAAACACCCCAGAATATCTAGGCTTAGATGTCATTTATTGGAATGGTAAATACTGCAGAAGATTTTTTAAAGTAAAGGAGAAGGTCTTGTTAGGACATGTTGATTAAAGTAGTTAATGGATTTTCTGTGACATGCGATGGACATTATTAGGAATATCAGTAGCGATGCTCTTTCAAGACCCAAGCGAGGTATTTTTGCCCCAGATCCAAAACAGTTATTTTCTCCTAAATAGCATTAGTATATAGCCCACAAGAGAAACTAGGCATACGGTAGACCAGGTGATGTGCAAGGGGAATTAGACAAGCGTATGCTAGAAAGAGAAGAGACACATCGTGGAGGGAAGAGAAGACAAGACAGACAAGTGAAAAATATATTTTCACAAGATTTCTAGTGCATGACCAAGCTTTTGAAGTTTGTTATACTAGTTCCATAAGGGCCTAACAGCAGTTCTTTTAATAGTTTGCTCACATACTATGGAATCTTGGACTTCAGATGAATGACATTTTATAGAAAAGTGACTGTTTCAATGGCACGAAGGGTGCCCATGTTCAGGGTGTCACACACCATTGTTTTATATATTATGTACGGTTACCAATGAGCAGCACCACAGGGGATGAGTGAGAGCTTCTTTTCAACTTTCCCATTAATCTGACCTAGCTCAGTGGTCAGCTTTAAAATCCATAAAAATTGTACCAACTCCCATAGTATATGTCACCACTCTTGGATAGTTTTGTTTCTTTTCTTAGTATTTTTGCTAAGATAAGCAGGACAGGCAAGTAATACCAGATTATAGCACTCTTCACGGGAGTCATAGATTCAAGGGAGTGACTGAAGAAACCTGCATCCATTGCAAGTGTTGGGCAGCATGCCGGGGCAGAAGCCCGGCCTCACGGTCACAGGCAGTGTAGCAGTCATCCCATTGATGGCTTAAAAAGATTCTCTAGCAGGAATGGGAACTGTGTTTAACCACTAACATGATGTATGGTCTAATAGGGGTTTCTCCAGAGTAAACAGTTCACAACAGTTATATCTAACCTCTTTAGTCTTCTTAGTTGTTAAGCTGGAAATAGAAGGGTGTACAGTGGGTGTTGCATATGAACTCCAGTAGCCAAAATGCAAAAATGGTAGGAAAAAAATTCAACATCTGTTTTCTTTCTTTTCTTCTTTCCTTCCTCCCTCCCTCCCTCCCTCACTCCTTTCCTTCCTTTTTCCTTCCTTTTTCCTTCCTTCCTCCCTCCTGTCTCCCTCTCTTTCTACCTTTTCTTCACTTTCTCCTTACTCTTTCCTTTTTTATTAAATGAAGAGTTTCATCTTAGAAGAGATTCAGTTGAAATGATTTATGTTTGTAGATCATGGATATAAAGTTATTCTCTGAATTTTTCCATAGTAAGTATGAAAAACGTATTGATCTTTGTGATTTCCAGTGGCAGAATGTATTACGTTTATATATTTAACTCTGTCTAGAAACAAAGAGTTACAGCATGAGAAAAATTGTGAGAAAATTTTCCCGGTATCCTGATTTCTCCATGAAAGAATAGAAGCTGAGTGGTAAAATTTGAGTCTGCAACAATAGACAGCTTTTTCAAATATGAAATTAAACCATAGGGAGTAGTTTTTATGACCAACTACATTAAATCAACCAAGAATCCATGCATCCAAATTAGCTAAGTCCACAGGCTCCCAAATAACATTTCCAATGAAAAATTAAGGAAGGTCACATGCATGCAGTGTATAAAAAGAGAATGTGAACACACAGTAGCTTGTTTAACTATACAAAGATTGCTGATAAATGTATCATAAATATGTGTCATAGACAGGGATCAATAACTACTCCAGATCTAAAGCACAGAACAATATTGACCAAATCACTTATGCATAATTATATCCACCAAGGGTAATAATTTGTTCAGAGAGTGGAGCCTAGCCCTTAATGTCTTATGGACATTAAGGAATTAATGTCCATAAAATTGTATTATTTTAGTTTCAAATGATTGTTTTCATGTCATGTGATTTAGAATTTTGAATTAATACTCTACTTAAGCTGTTTTCTAAAATTAACTTCAAGTCTACGAAAAATGAAATGGTTTTCACCATGTAATAAATAGACTACTACCTGATTAGCTGGGGACATGTCCTTCTTTTCATTAGTTCATCTGTTTACTGAATGTCCTTCCGCCCTACAAGGGATATAGACAGATTTTCACCTTTCACTTCAATACTTGTAACTTCAGAATATGGATGAACTGATTTACTTGTCAATTAATAAAAATTGTTCAAACTTACTCAAATTGTCTCTTTTTAGGGTACAAAGCAAAGTGTATCTAATGGGGAACAGCTTGCATCTTTCTCATACCTTTATAAAGTAAAATACTCAACTCACATTGTTAACATTGCAGCCAATTTACATTCTGAAACATTCTTTGTTGACCTTTCCATATATCTTCAAAATGCAGAATTCAACAGCATTGTTGAATAGATTGGTGAGAAAATTAGTGAATTTATTGTCTCCTATATGAGCATTATTTTTTCAGCAGTTTTCAGAACTGAATTCTAAAATATAAAGAAGAACGGTCTCCAGTTGAACATTAGCCATAGGAAAATTGTAGAGGGCCATTGAGATCTTTGCAAATGTCTGGGTCCACTTTTGGTTGCTAACAGCATAGCATAGCAGATTACGTGAATTATAATGAAAACAGGTTTATTTTGGCTTACAGTTCCGATCCAAGGTCAAAGATTCACATCTAGTGGCAGTGTCTTTGCTTGTATAATCCTGAAGGGCTGAGAGCATCTCATGATGAAAGACTGGGAGCGCACAGGAGACCCAACCAAACTAGCTCGAGTAGACAACCCACTCTGGATTCAACACATTAACCCACTTATCACCCGAATTCATTCATCCACTCAGAGTGCAAATTTTTATCCTAATTACAAACTCCTTAACATCTCACCATGAGTGCAGAATTTTAACATGAACTTCAGCAAAGAAAGACTATATTTAACCATAACAAATGGCCTTATTTCCCAGGACACTGTGTACTGGCACTAGGCTTTCCCATGACCTTGATGGTAAATCTGATGAAATGTTCTATTTGCCTTCCTTCTGTCAGGGGAATGTTCTCAAACTGTGGTATTGGTTAGAAACCCAGCACCTTATGTGTAGAGAAGGACAGAGTTATTGGACAAGAAAGTTGGTCTGAAGTGAGCTTCTACTGCCAGCCCTTCCTCATGAGGGCACTGTAAGTAGGAATCCCTCTGATTTTTATATAAATATTCATGGAAGACAAAACATCTAGATTAATTATGTTTTATCCATAGGTAGTTGCAAAGCACTATATAGAAAGCATGTGTGTGTATATTTATCTTTCTGGTACTCTCATTCTGTAAGTGAATGTTACAGAAAGCAAAAGGAAAAACAAAACTATGCAAAAGTTGAAGATGGACATTTCCCTTTGTTCAGGCCTATATATTCCTCCCCTTTTCCTGGCTGCATAGCATCCATCACACTAGAAATCTAAGTTGTAAGTCAGCTTTCCTGCTTGGTCCTCTTCAAAATATTTCAGTATTTGCAATTTCCCTTAATGTAGTAGGTCGGAGAGCACTATCCCTTGATAAATAGCAAACTGGGCTCCCCTGCTACTGACATGTTTATTATTTCTTCAAATCTTCTGTTACATCTAAAGCTTATTTTGCTACTCATATTTCTGTAATCTTCTCACGTTTTCAAATATTTATCTTCAGAGGTTGTATTTTCAGGGTAATGACATTTACCCAGAAGAGTTATTCACTCAGAAGCCAGTGTGGTGTGTGAAGTGCATACAGGTCTGCTCAGATTTGTTCTTTTCTACCTGTGAATCCACCAGGACCTAAGAAAACAACTCAGACAGAGCAGACAGGAGTGTAGAGCCTGGAGGAGGCAGCGGGATTGGGCGGAGCGCAAGAGGGAGCAGAGAGAGGAGGGCTGTGCTGGTGAAACCCAAAGCCTCTAGGCGCCCTTGGGACCTTCCTTTCACCAAGCAGCTGCATCATTTGTACTGTTGCTCTCCAGATGCAAAAACACGATGATCATAAAAAACTTGCAGCCAAGGGCACATCACACATTTTTCACCTAAAATATAACCATGTAAATACTGGAACGAAAGACAATGAAATGCACCAGTATAAACGCTAAAGATCTATGACAAAAACATGCAAAAAAATGAGAAGCATATCTTACAGATACCCCATGATGCAGTATTGGCCTTGGAAGACATGAAAAATCACGAGAAGAAAATGTTTGGGAAGATAAAATTCAGGAAGAAAAGGCTAGAGAGAAAATGAGCGCTAGGGCCATTACCAACATGGAAATTTATTTTAATTGTGAGCTATTTGGGTAGAGGGTAACAGAGCGACTGGACAAACAGAAAATAGCACAAACACACACCGACATAAGAGCTAATTCTAGTTATGATGCTAGTTAATCTTAAAAACATAAAGGACCACACAGGAAGAAGCCCAAAAGTTAAAATGACATGACTGTATAGTACTCTTCCTCCTAGGAAGGTTTTTAAGTAGAAAATGCTAAGTTGACAGCACTTCCTTGACCTCTAGCATGGGTGCACTCAAGACTTCTGGGGTAACTGGTTTCCACTGAAGTCATCTAGCTAAGTAACTGATATTTTAAATGCTACCAAGGCTCTGTGCTCTGCTTATTTATAAAAGAATAAGACAGGATAGGGGCATTTCCACTTTAGGAATCCCCTCACACTGGGTATCCACCAAGCTGTTTTCTTATTAGAATTTCCAATAAACTCTCATAACTTCCTCTTCCTTTTCCTTTCTGATCTGAGTTTTGTTCATTTCTTTCTTTCACTTGCCTTACTGAACAGTTTAGACCAAATACCACGCGTGAGATAGAAACGGTGAGAAGCAAAACCCCTTCCTCAGAGTGGACACGGTCACTCTTCTACCACAAAACTTCCAGCTATAGGTTTCCATGCATACACCTTGCCCAGCTGAGAATTTCGATTCTTTTTCCTCCTAACATCCTCCTTTTATCCACAACTTCATTCTTCAACTTCATGCAAAAACCTGGGTTTGTACAAAATTAACTACTTCAAAATTAATAGTGCTTATGCTTCCATGAATCAGATTTCACCTAAAGTATTTGTTTCCCTTTACCAGTAATGAAATGATAAAAGAGATAGGGAAACAAGCAGGCAAAATTGAAAAGGAAGGCACCATGCTCAGACATGTACTCAAGGTTCACCTCATTGCGAACTAAACTTCGGACAGCGGTCTTTCTGCTTCTTGGCTCTTGACTCTGTTTTGCTTAGAACATCTACTTTCTTTTTTTTTTTTTTTTTCAAACTGTCTTCCATATTTGAGATTTTATTGGTTGTGTTGAGGATCAGTACAGACATTTCACTTTGTACACAATTCTTAACACACATACCAAAAATCTAAAATGCCACGTATTGTTTCTTTTTCAGTTATTCCAGTGACTTTCCAGCTTCAAATTTGGAGGCAAATTTCCCGTAAGAGAATGAAGTACCAGTATCCTCAAATGCTGACGAAGTGTTGCAAGTCCCACCGTTTCACAATTTTGTATCACATACACTACACACTCAAATTTTTGATCTTTCACAGCACATCAACAAAATTAGGCAAACTGGACTACCACGACCGAAGATGTTACGGAGTGCACACAATTCTGACAGAGCAACAATCAGGAAGTAGTTTTCTTTAGGAAACAATACTACTAAAAACAACATGGGAATAGAAGTCATTTAAGATATCCAAGACATATTAAATGCATGACTGTGACTCCAAATTGCCATTTAGTATGCTTTGTATTGCAGGATATAAAACTAACCCCCACCTATGGAATGTTAAGCTGATACCCGAGACAGGCTAGCCTGCCATAATTCAATATCCCACTATTGTCTGGTTGTACCAAAAAATAAACAACCAGCAAATGATTTCACCTCTAAAAAAAATCATTTACACTTAAAAAATGCTATGAGGTGGGATTCCCTCCTTTTTAAAAATGTTTCTAGAGCTACTAAAAAACTTGCATTTACAAAATAGTTGATAAAAATATTCCTCTGGATTGTACAAGAAGGGAGACAGGGAGCACTGATAAGACATGGTGTGTGATTAATCGGACTTGGCTTCCTTCTCTTCTGCTTCGTCAGAGGCTGCACTCTCCTCGTTCTTGGTCTCTCCGTTTTCCGCAGGTAAGTCTTCCTTGGTCTCTTGACTGGCCGCTTCGGCCTGCTTCCCCTTGGCTCCCTCTTGCCTTTCACCGGCACCTTTTTGTCCGAAGATTTATCCTTTCCCGCTGTCTTTTTTGGCTTCGTTTCCACTTTTGCAGGCGCAGGTTTAGCCGACAACCTCGCCGATCTCCTCTTGGGCTCCTCCTTCGCCGCCCCTTCGGCCGAGCTGACCTTCCTCTTGGGCATCTTGGCGGCGCGTGCGGAAGCTGCGGGCCCAGGCGCACGGGAGCCTCGCGGAGCGACGCTGCTCGGCCGCTACCGCTCCTCCCGCCGCCAGAGCTGCTGGGACCTGCTAGAACATCTACTTTCAAAATCATGTTATTGTAAAACTATTTTGTGAGTCTTTCAGATATACACCTTTTAAAACAATTGTCTTGTTGGTTTTACTCTCCAGGAATGTCTTTCTCAGTGACCTGGGAACTATCTCTTTGAAAGATTGTCCTCACAAAAATTGAATCCTTAGTTCTCAGTTTGTGTTGGAAACTAGGATAGCTTGCCCCAAGGTCTAAAATCACCTTAATTATGAGAAAGTTGCTTTTGCTTTTGATGACATCAATTAGTAAACAGAAAGGGCATAACATGTCCTCACGACTTTGTTTTGTTTCATTGTGTTGTGTTTCATTTCAGTGGAGTTTAGTTAGCCTCAGTTCTGGATAAAGTCACTCTTGCTTGGTTAATATTGTCCATATAAGTTTTTGCCTTGGCTAATACAATAAAAATCTATCTCTTCCCCAGTATTTTTGTCCTGATGAAAAGCAGAATGAAAGAATTTGAAAATGCATTCAAATAGTCTCTGCTTTATGAAATACTGTCCCCTCAGGCAACATTTTTGAGCCTTTCCCTCTTAATTTATAAAATGAACTATCTTGCATGTTTATTATTAGAGTAAGTGTAAAATTCCTGACATACAATAGTCAAACACTTCCTGCTCTGCCTTAATCAACAATTAGGTTGTGTGCCCTGAGGCATATATTGTAATGATTTCTAAGTAGCTTTTGGTGAAGGTGGTATCAATGAGGAATATTCTGACAACAGAGAGTTATAGAAAGAACGTGCATGCCTTTCTTAGAGTCAATTGGATTTCTGGAATTAGAGAAGAGGAAATGTTTATACAGATTGTCTAGTGTGGGTATAGCTTACATCATTTGAATATTACGTAGAAGCTACACATTTGCAGTCAAAAACACAACTGTTCCAGTAAAACTGGCTTTTGTCCAAGTGTTTCAGTTATGCCTCATTTTCCTTGGGCCCAGAAACAGAACAAATTTTACACATATACGTAAATCTGCAGGCATATAATGCACACAAGTACTCATGTATGTGCCTTTATCATCTGTGCATGCATCTGTATTGTATAAAAACTAAGGTATATAAAAGTTTGTTATAAAATTGGTCTTAAATTAGCCCACCAATTTCAATAAATAGCTCCGTTAAATAGGTCAGAAGTATGCCAAAGTCTATATTTACTCAGTAGGAAATATAGAGAAACAAACTCAAATATCTGTGGCATTAATGTTTTATTTATAGCAAATTATTTTCATAAGTAAATTTTACTTCAGCTATTGTGAACAAAAGTGCAATTTCTAGAACACCAAAGGAGGGCTTGATGCTTCACCAGGAGGAGGCTGAGCAATTAGTGGAGTACATGTGGCCATTAAATGTATTTACATGGAATCATGATACATTTACCAAATATGTGTTGAGAATCTATCTTATATTCTGAGCTAGCACACATTTCTGATTGGCTATAACTTGCTCTAACAACACTCATAATATAGCTGTTTATCTTTATGAAACTTTGATTCCACCATAGATACGTTTTCAAAGACTAAGATATCAGTGAGTGAGGCTTGGTGATGGAATTTTTGTTGAGAGAGGTAGGAAGCCCTGATTATTGGGAAGCCTTTCTGGAGGCCACAAGACAGCAACACAGCTGTCCCTGGCCAGGACTTAACCTGTGAGCTGACTAGTGGCAACATGTGGACAATTTATTTGTATATTGACTATTTCAAGATCAAATAACTCAAGAAATGGTAACTCCAGAAGGAACCATTTAGCCTGATTTTCCCTACATGCAGCAAGCCATAAAGACTCTGTGGAGGAGGATTTCCTTCACATGCAAAGGCTGGGATGTAGCCTGGATTGCCAAATACCAGAGAATGGCAATTGGGAGGAGAGAACTTGAGGAAGTAATCGCTAGCTTCCTTAACTTCTACACCCCATGTATTTCATCATAGCGTCCCCGGAGACGACTGCCCTGCTCAGGGAATCTGTGATCTGTCATTCCTTCTCAAAGGCATTTTTTCTTCTTCAGAATGTATGTAAGCGTTATTTCTTTGAGCTCAACCCCAGCACAAAGTACCCTAAATACATGCAAATTAATAAAACTTTTATGCTTTCCTTTTCATTATCAGCTCTTCTATTAATTGATTCCTAGATCAGGCAAAGAACTCACACAAGAACAAAGGGAGTTAGAAGGGATCTCTTGCCCCTGAGGTAGGGGAGTAACCATCAGTTTTAGACAGAGTCTGGGTGTGAGAGCAGGCACCTCTGCATCATGTTTTATGTTCTTAATAGTATCCTTAAGGTGAGAGAGACCTGAAGAGGGGAGGGAGAGAGGGAGGGACACAGAGAGAGCGCCAGCGCTGAAGATGGAGGAACAAAACCTGAAGTGCATCTGTGTGCTGTTCAGCTATTGTGCTCCCTGGAGATTAATTATTTGTGGAGGAGTCACTGGAAACATTTCTCTCCTTTATTCTTTGTACTGTCATTTTCCTGGAGTTTAACACTGGTGGACATCCCAAGAGGCCATTTAAATGCATACAGTGACATGTGATTAAGTTGGTAATGAGACTGTCATTAACTGCACCCATGTGAAGGTGTCAGAAGGTGTGCTAGGTATGGTCCCCAGAGACTTTCAAGATTTCAACTAATATGATTGACAAGTTGCACATGAAATGTTTCTTTGGTGAAGATGTGGTACAGCTCCCCAATCAGCAGCAGTGGATTTAATGCCCTCCCTTTGCAAAGGCAGAGGTAAACTCTCTTACTAAAAATTAAGATTTCAAGGGCCCATGCAAAGCCTCTTACAATTCTTGATAACCCTTAACATTTCATGACTTCTCCATTCCTGTTTGTTTATTTTCTTCTTGTTCTTGTTCTTTATTTCACCTTATCTTTCTTCTCTACCATACTAATAAAATTCTGTGTTTACCATGAAAATCACCCTGCATATATTAAGATGAGCATTTTTGGCATTATCTAATTTCGTTCTTTTAAAACATTTTACGAAGTAGGCATTCTCACTGTAACCACAATGCAAGTGAAATATAGAGATTTGTGCAACTGGTAAGTGGCTAAAAGTTGGCATGTGTCACCAAGAGAAGTGTCTTCCTAAATCGAGAGTCCAGGGCTTTAACCATTGTACTACTGCACCTCTCATACATCATCACTATGCAGCTCTCTGGCTCTGTGCTGTGATTAAAAAGTCCTTTGTTCTGTCCTTTATATGGTGTAATTAATGTATAAAGGGAGGACAGACAGGAAACAATTTTTCTTAAAGAGTAACAAATCAGTATCAACATTAGAGAGAAAATTTAAGGAATTAATTAATGGTTCTTGTGTTTTAAGAAACAGATGAGAGACAAGCAATTGTTTCTGGGAGAGTTAATGAGAGAGAGCCAGAGGTTAAGCAAGGGACTGACGCTTTTGCTTTTATTTCTGTTAATTAATCTTTTAGTGAAATTTTACGTTGCTAATTGTGTAAAGTGCTATGGGGGGAACATCAAATATATCTAGGTATTAAATCAACTGGAGGGTTTGGAACTTGGGTTTCCAACCTTATATTTCTCTATCTGGAAATGTGCATAACTCTATTTTTAATAATAGGGAGCAAGAGCAAATTGAATGAAGCTATTTTCAGTTGAGGTTTAGATACCAACCAATAGATAACACAGACTATCATTCCTGATAGACCTCTAATAATGATAATCTCATGATCATCCTGGCTACAGGTATTTCTAGATCAGTTTGAGATGATAACCCAGTAGAATATGGCTGGTTTCCTGAGTTGATTCTGAGATAGACGTCAACATTCTGGGTAGTTTGAACAAGTTGAATTTGAGGTGTTGAGTTCTAAAAAACGTTTCTTCCTGGAGAAAAAGCATCAGAAATCTAAACTTGGGCCCCTCTGGTATTTGAGGTAGACATTAAGAAGTACAGAAAACTCCATGAAAGAGGGAAAAATTATTAAGAAACTAAAAAGCTAAACAATTCACAGAGCTGGGGAGGCCCTTAAGTTTCAATTAGCCCAGAGTGAAGGGTCACTGTTAATCATTCAGAACATTCAAAAAGATCCTAAGAAATATTTGTAATATTGCAAGAGCCAATAAGTAAGAGCCTTTTAAAATTTTTTCTAACTAAAAATTATTTAGCTGAGAGGCTCAAGTATTTTTGTAAGCAATCTAACTGTTAACTAGATCACAATCCAATCATCTATTAAGGTAGATATAAACCTAAGTGCAAATTTTCATGACATTTGCAATATGTAACACTCAGACATGCCAGGTATAAAGGAAATTTAAAAAATTAACCATTACCAGGACAAAACAATAACTACAAAGAAAATCAACCTACCAAAATTCCTTTAGTTGAAAAATAATATGTAAAAATTAAAAAGAAATCAAAGAAGTGTCAGAAGATTAGACATAATAAAAAAGAGAAGCAATTATTCTTACTACCAAAATTGAACTAGCAGAATTGAAGATACAAGTATTTAAAAAATAACTAATGCTGAGCATGTACCCAGAATCCCAATATTCAGGAGGCTGAGGCAGCATGCTCCTTGTGAATTCGAGCTCAACTTGAACTGCATAGTGAAAATCTGTCTCAAAAATCAGTAAATAATATGTATAGACAGTATGACAGTTGCAGATTTTCTATATGTGGATAATTGGAATGGAAGGAACAGAGAAATGGCACTAGGCTAAATATATGTTCAGGCACAATTTTAAAATTTTGTGCAAGTAATATCAACCCACAAAGACAAAAATCTAAAGCAATATTAATCAGATAAATCACTTGAAAGGTCATATCATAATCGGATTGCTAAAATAATAGATGAGCATAAAAACTTTGAAGCACCTGGAAGGAGATATAAACATTAATTACATCTGGGTGGTATCAGAGAAAATGGTGTGGAAAGGCTCTGACTGTTCTTTCTGGCATAAATTAGGGTCTTCAGCTGTAAAAATCGTCAAAATTTACTTTTTTCAAATCTGTGGGTATTAATGGAATGACTGTAAAATATTGAGGAACATTTATTCAAGAGCTATGGCTGAACACAGTAAGAATGCTAAATTCATTCCATTTTGGCTTTTCCCACTCCTATTTGCCCCTATCCTTTTCTCCTTTTCCTTCTTCTTCTTTTTGTGCCAGGAATCAAACTCAAGACCTTGTGCTTGCCAGGCAGGCGCTTGTACCACTGAGCTACATCCCCATCCCCTGTTCTTTACTTTAGTAACCTTGAAAACCAACAGCCCCAGAATCATGACAAAAACCAGGAACTGAGGGGCCCTTGGAGGCAGCAGGATAATGCTGGGATTCCTTCAAAGGTTTGTGCCCCCAAATGCTTCATATTTGATCTGCCCAATTACTCCCTATTACTTTCCACTCATTGATCATTTTTAAAATTAATGATAAAATTGTGTACACTTATTTTTGACAACGTACTGTAATTTGCAATATACTGTATTTCAAATATATGGTGAATATATATCATCTGTCTATCTATCTACTTATGGAAATAGCTAAATCATATAATTAGCATATACAACATTCCATGTACTCATTTTTAGGGGGCAAGAGCACTTGAAATCTACTCGCAGCATTTTTGTGCACAACCCTTTTTTATGAACTATAACCATCATGATTTACATCTCTTGAACTTCTTGCTCTTAAACTATACTTTTGTATCTCTGATGAACATCACCCTAACACCCCATTCTCCCAAACACAAACTTTGATCTCTGGTAACCATGGCACTTGATTTTATTTTATTGACTGAGTTCTCATATTCTGTGAATACATTTTGTGCAGGAATGTTTGATGTCTGTGCAGGAGTGACATATGTATGAATGTGCATGTACGTGCTTCCTTAGCCCTGCATTTGTATGAGTCAGAAGAATGGGCCGGGGCAAAAACAAACCAATCCAAAACAACAAAAAGAAATAACGACACTATAAAATGTTAATACTGTATATGTTCATGGGAGGAAACTATGAATTGCTCTGATAAACTCTTGGGAACGTAAAAGACCAGGTATGTGCACATGCCCAAAAGAGACTGAAGACTATTCTCATGTCTCCCTGACCTCAAAGTTCTGCCAAACCAAGAAATGAGGCCAAGGCAGAATCACGAACATCTTGACTATGCATTGAAGTGCCCCCAGTACACACACACACACACACACACACACACACACACACACACAGGCAAAGCCTAGTAGGGTTACTGAGATCTCTAGTCCTCACCTCTCCACTTTCAATAATTTATAAATCAAGTAGATCGATAAAGAAAATGCAGACTGCACCCATGTTATAACCTCCACAGAGCTCAGAGACAGCCATGAGACACTCCACTTAACAGCAGCAAGATTAGGTCATAGGACAAGTCTTGCTAAATTTAAAACTGGACAGAGTATGTTTACAAAGCACAATGGGAAGCAGCCTATACATCCATCAACAGATGAACAGGTAAAGCAAATGTGGCATTTATACAAAATGAAGTACTAGCCTGCCATAAAAAAGATAAACTTCAGTCATTTGTAGGAGAACAGATGCATCTTGAGACCACACTGCAAAGTGAAGGAAGCGAGACACACAAGCTTAAGTGTCTCTTCCCTGAGAAACTGAAGATAGAAATAAAGATCAAGGAAAAGGATGTATGACAAGAAGCAGAGTGATGGTTTGCACAGGGAGGGGATAAAGAGGTCGAGGGGTTGGGGAGAGGGGAAGGTCAGGGGATGAAGAAAGTGAATTAAGATGCACGGCATACATGTGCCAACTCTACTCAATGGGTGTAACTGTTACATACTGCCAACACATCTTAATAAAGAATTTTTAAAAAGCAAAGATAAACAGGAGTAAATTTTTAAAATGTATGAATATATAAAAATCAAGGAATATATCCTTTAGTAATCAATGGATCCAAGAATCATAAGCCAAATCAGAAAATGCATAATATTTTTAAGTTTATGGGTACAGTTTACTTGTACATAATGGTCATAGTCATCATAGGGAATGTGTACCTGTCTGGGATAGATCTTGAGTCCTCTTTTCACTCCTATCCCAAATATTAATGAGGATGATGAAACAACATGCCAAACCTTATGGGATTGAGCAGCCAGTAGTCAGAGAAAAATGTTAACTGTAGATGTATATTTTAAACACAATGCTGCCCTCTAAGTCCTGGCAGGTTTACTATGCACCAAAGAAATTAGAATTAAAAAAGGACACTGAGCCCAAAACAAAGAAGATGAAAGTAATAATAATGCGTGAAAAGTAAATGACATTGCAGAGAATATATAAACAGAGAAAACCTGTGAAATCAACAATAATGAAGCCAAAAGTCAGATCTTTGAAACAAAAAAAACACAAAAGGGAAGTTGACAGTCTTAATAAGGCTGAGAATTTAAAAGTGAAGTTACCTCTAACCTCTAATCAGAAATGGATTGCTAATGACCCACAGAAATTGAAAAAGTTATAATGGCAGTTCACAATTAGGTATCAGAAAATTCGATAAACTAAATGAAATGGAAATTTTCCAAGACAGACACAAAGGTTCCCATGCTGCAATACTGATAGAAGATACTTTACAAAATACTGCTGAAAGAAACTAAAGACCTAAGCAAATGGAAGAAAGCTATATCTGTGAATTAAAAGACTTACTTTTTCAGATGGCAGCACTCCTTCAGTGATGAAGGGGTTCAGTGTGATCTTTAGCAAAGTTACAGGTGTCCCTACTGAACCTGGTAAAAATCATCTCAACATTAGCAAAACCATGAACCTTCTTATCAATGTAAAGAACTAAGACAACCAGCACAATCTTTAAATATACCAAGTGCAAAATGGCACTTTCAGACTCAAATGGCATTCTATGGCTCAAAATGAGGACAAATCTACAATAATCAGGACCTTAATGTATTAGCATAATGATAAGCATATAGATATAAGGACAGATGTATGGATATAAGATTGAGATTCTAGAAAAAGAATCCTTAAAATTTTTGGCCATCAGTGTTTCACAAGAGTGCCAAGAAAATTCAATAGTGTGGACACACAGTGTAGAACTCATGTAAATTCACAAACAGTAAGATAATGTTGGTCTTCAACCTTATGCAATGTGAAAAATTTCTCAAAATTTGTCAAACACCTAATTGAAGAATCTTAAAGTACAAATGTCTTAAAAGGAAGAATAAGGATAGGCTTAAATCCCTGTGACATTGCACTAGGTAATAGTTTTTTGTACATGTCACCAAAAGCACAAACACATAAAAATATATAAACTGCATTTTTCCAAATCTAAACCTTTGATGTTTAAATAAAAATTTTTATACTTGATATATAAATGAATATATATATATATATATATATATATATATATAATGCAGTATGATATTTCAGAGGACAGTAGTACAAAATTGAGACAACCCATTGAGTGGATAAATTTTTGGCAAATTAAGTATCAAATTAGAGGCAATTATATACAATACCTAAAAATGAACTCTTACACCCAAATGACAGAAAAATGGTAGAATATTGAACATACACGTGTACATCAATAAGACACATAAATAGCCAAAAAAGACATGACAAAAGCATCACCCACAAAGGAAATACAGTTTAAAATCTTCAGAAAATACTGCGTCACATTAACTAACATGACTACAATTTAAAAGATATATAATAAAAATATTGGTGATAATTTTGAGGTTTTTGAACAAATGGAATACTCAATATATTTTTGGTCAGACTATGAAATCGTGGTTACTTTGAAAACTACAAAATTCCATGAAAAGTTAAATATAAAGTTAGTACATGACTTGGAATTTCTCCCCTCGGTATATACTGACAGTAAATTTAAACATATTTCAATACAAAAACCAGTAGGTAAATGTTCACAGAAGTATTGCTAATAATATCCAAATTGTTTATTTAACATACGTCTGTAAGTTGGTTAATCAGTAAAAAATATGGTATAGCCATGTAATGAAATACTATTCAGCCATAAAATAGGATGAAAGACTGATTCATATTTCTACTTTGGTTAATATCAAAAACATTATGTTGAGCGAAGGCAAGCATACAGAGAAGGCAGTGTATTAATGAGTCCATTTATCAGCTACCTCAAAACAGGTGAGTCCAAAGGCCCAGAGATAGGAACAGGGATTGTGAGTGGTTTGCAAGAGGGTGAATAGAGTTCTTACAGTTGGTCCTCAGAATATGAAAATATTCTAAAGGCATTTGTGCTTATGCTTATGCAGCTTTCCAAAAAATATAAGTGTGGATTTTAAGATGAGAGAATTGTAAATCATTAAAATAAATAACCGTTTCGATATTATCAGAAATACTGCAAGAGAGAACACAATTGAATAATATTTTTAAAATCGGAAAAAGAAAGAACAGAGAATTTCCTTTACTTCTACAATTTTACATCTGGAAAAGGAGATATTATAAGCATAAAACCACAAACAAAGTAAAACAACATATGTAAATTCATAAAATTATATGCTTAAAATATTAATCACTAGTTTAATTATGCAACAAAAATATTGAAAGGTATCTGTTCAGCTGGAAGGAGAATGACACCAGACGCAACTCAGGTCTGAACAAATAAGAGGGGAACTATAAATGATACGTTTGAGACAGTAATAGTCATTTATTTTTTCTGATGTATTTAAAATATGTTCAATATTGTAATATATTAACCAGTTCGACATTTTTTAAAAGGTGACGCTAAAGGTAAAGTTTGTTGTATGTGTGTGAGATCGTGTAAGAATTTCAGGGCTATTGAAATGGGAAAGAACAAGAATAGACTGAAGAACAACCTCAGTGTAATGGTCAACACAAAGCTATAAGTAATAAGAGGAGAGAACAGAGGTAATGAAGTTCTAAATATAGCTGACTATTCCAAAAGAAGGCAGGCAAATAACATAAATTTCATATAGAATATTGTTAGCCAAGACTGTGGACTTAAACCAATTATGCCAATAATTGTGTCAAATTTAATTGAGCTAAACACTGTAGTTAAAAGTCAGGTATTTTTAGACTGCGTGACAAAGTAAATCATAGCTAGATGCATTTTATAAGACATAATCTTTGACTATAAAAAGAGCTACGTTAGAAGGGAAAGAGATACTGCAGTATAAACCAGTCCATATTAATTCTGTGAAAGCTGTAGCGGCTGTATTAGCAGCAAAGGACCTTTCAGGACATCAACAAACAGGATTTAGAAAACATGTTTCTAAATAGAAAAAAAAAAACTATTCGGTAAAATACAAATTCATAAATGTGCGTGGATCTAATAGCAGAGTCTCAAAAATACATAGAAAGGAACGGGTAGAATTTAAAAGAAATAGACATAGTGTGTTTCTATCCGTGCTGCTAGAACAGAAGCCAAAAAGTCAATATGACAAAGAGCTTTATTAAAACCAAATGCATTAACGTAATATTTGCAGAGCCCTGTTCCAGACAACCGTATAACGCACATTTATTTCGAGAATACATGAAATACGCATCACTATATAACGTACGGAACCACACAAGAAATTTCGATTAATTTTAGAAGAGTGAAGCCCTAGCAAGTGCGCTCTCTGCCAAAAACATAAATGCACTAATAATAAATAACAAAGCTATTGGAAAATATCTCGTGTATCTAAATACTAACATACTTCTAAACCCGTATGTCAAAATGGAAATTACAAGTGCAATTAGAAAATATTTTGAACTGAGTGTGAATGTGACACATTAAGACTTTTGAAATTCATCTAAAGTAGTGATTAAATAAAAATTTAAAATGCACATGTATATATACACACAAGTTTAATGATAGCATAAAAATGTAGGTCACTAATGATCAGAAAATACATTTACAACATAATTAAATTTCATGACTATCATTGACATAATAAAGAATAATAAAATAGGGAATTTTAAACATTTGCATGCAGAGTAACTCACTGTGTACTTCTGCTTGACTGCTGGTGTATGTATAAAATGACATAATCATGTTGGAAAACACTTTATCAAGTATTTCTGAACTTAACCAGGCATTATCACATAACCAAAGAAACATGAAAACATACATCTACAAAAATATTGATACAGAAATATTTATACCAATTTTATTCACATTAGCATTAGATTATAAATTACCCATAATTTTCATGAAGTAAATTTAAAATATTAGATATTTAAACAATGGGATGGTACTGAAAACCAAACAAGAGGAAAATAGACTAATGATATACTTAATATATGGTCTCAAAACCATTTCTCAGAGTGGGAGCACAGGACTCACACAGCAGTAGAACTGTAAAATAAATTTAGAGGAACAGAGATCAGACTGCAGTTGCTTGGGATGGGTGGAGGCAAGTAACAGAAGGGACACTGCAAATTTTTATTATGATAGAAAACTGATGCCTTGATTTGTTTGGAGACACAGTAGGCACTTTGCCTACTATTTTGAAAGACCTGTGCTCCCTACCAACTGCTTCTGACTAAGACAAATTCCACTGCATCCACCTAGATTATGATCGATCTCCAAAGTCGACCTCTAAAAAATAAAATGCCAAAAGATCAGCCTTAAAAATGTCATAGCAGTGTCATAGAGTTGTGATGGCTGGTTTTTGTGTCACATCACTTGGTGATGGTGTCCACCTTTACTCCTGGGGCGTAATGATAGTTTCATACACTGAGATGCTTATGGGACACTGGTCACTGTCCTAATTGCTGTTAATGTGTTACTTCATTTAATTTCCATAAATCCTGTGTGACCTATAAAATACGGCTTGCACCAAGGAAATTTAGGCACACAAGTTAATACAATTTCCCAAAGAACAGTTTTTGCTTGAGTGATGAAGTGGTTCAAATTCAGGATTTTCCATCCCTAGATTCTTGAGTACTGGGTTTAAAGGAGGAATTCTGAAGGACTAGAATCTTTTTTTTTTTTTTAATTTTTAAGAAAAGAAAAATAAACTCTAAAAACAATGGAATAAAGTTTCAAAACAAGGTTGTAGAAGAGTAACAAATTGTTGGTACATTGTATATTGTTACCTTCAAAGTAGGTGCTCAGATGATGGGACACAGGCATGGAAATTGATCAAAAATATAGGCATAAACCTTTCTTATCTGTGAGCTAATAGCAATTAGTAGTACAACTATCTTAGCTATCCTGTGTGTATATATATTTTTCCTTTTCTCTTCCTTCTTTTTTCCTTTCCCCTATTCCAGTTTTACTTTCCTTTTATACAATGGAATACTACCCATCTATAAAGAAGCACAAACTCAAGACATTTGTAGGAAAATGGATGGAACTGGAGTCCGTACTCATCAGTGAAATAAATCAGCTTCACATGTGTAAATGTTATGTTGTTTCCCTAGTGGAAGAGGGTGAAAGAGTAAATAAGACTCAAAATGTACAATACATATTGTGAAATGGGAAGAAACTGCTCAGAAAGACCAGCATCTTGAAGGATATATATAGCAGGAAAGGGGACAGGGTAGACAGACGGAAAACAGAGCAACAATGACATCAGGTCCTGTAGCGGATAGGAGGGCAGGGAATTCTGTGAGTTCAAAACAAACGTGAAGGATAGGACATGAAGGAGGAAATGCTGACACTTAATGTTGAACCCAGTGTTCGAATGATAGTCAGTGCTATGCTAAAAAGCCCAGATTAGCTGCAAGAAGCAATAGGAAACCCTGAGTTTGTTTTTAAGCTGGAGATATGATATTGTAGCAACCACTAATATCTGTTAAGCATTTCTAGAGCCACAGATTATTTTAAATAATTTAAAGGTATATCTGTTGTAGTTTTACAACACTGAAACTTATATGCTCTTTGAACATGTGTTTAGATGAAGAAAGCGAGACCCTGAGAAGTTAGGTAGTGAGGAAGTCATTCTTAGGGCAGAGTGAGGATTTGAATGAAGGTAGTTTGATCATAGAATTAGATAGTGTTTCCGTGGTTGAACAAAATGATGCTAGTCACGGACCTCAAAAGGGAAAAATCATGATGAGACATACTGAAAAACTATTTCAGGATTTTGGAAAACAATAAACAAGCAATTCTCTGAGGTTGAAAATAAAGTATGCTCAATAGGAGACCTCAGTGATTCTTTATATTTCTGACTTGCTCTTCACTTACATATTGATGGATTTGTTTCTGAAATTATAAACTGCCAACTTCCCAGTGAGACTTCTTTTCTTAAAATCTTTTCATCTACTGTGGAAAAAATGTCTGTGTTCTTAGCAAGGTCTTTACCTCTCATTTCCATATTCAGATACCCTGCCCCAGATCTCCTTTATTGATAGAATGGGTTCTTTCATCCTTGAGCTCACAAGCTAAATTATGTGCATCTTTATAAAGATGTTTACAAACTATTCAATAATTTATGTTGCACAATTTCTCTTGTAAAGCTCTTGCCCAACTTACAGAATATAATGTGCTGGCCTTTTTCTAAGCCTTGGGGAAGCCTTCTTCTGGTTGTAGAAGCTGTGGGGCATGACCAAACCTGCTCGGAAATAGCCATTCCTGCTGTGAGCTCCTTGTCTGTGTTATGACTTCATTTGACACTGCAGTGTAAAGTGTACAAACCAGTTTTCAATTTGACTAGGAACATTATTTGGTGTCCTATCTTAGTGTGAGTGTCAAAAGTATTCATTATTTGGGGACCAACTTACGTTTTCCTGCTTAGAATATTCAAGTCACAAGACTTAAGGCAAATAGAACTGGCTCTTGGCACAGATTTCAAATTCATACTCGTTGTTACTCCCTATGCTCATTGAGTGCATTTTTTTTTTTTTTTTGGCGGTACTGGGGATCGAACTCAGGACCCTGCGCTTGCTAGGCAGGCGCTTATTCCACTGAGCTATATCCCCAGCCCTCCCTATGCTCATTGAGAAAAAAGCATTGTCCTGTTTATATCACTGTGAGGATATCAGAGAAAGAATGTAATTTCAAACTCATTTCCCAAGGATTGGAAAGCTCCAGCTGAGTGGTCTCTGCCCTTGGTGAGTAGCCCAGACTGTTCTGGCTGGTACCAAATAATTGAAAAGGACTTTTAGGAAATAGATGGAAATCTTTAAGCCAGAGGATTCCTTAAAACAAAGGTAAAGATTCAGAGAATTTGTAGGGGCTGTGAATGGTTTTATGGGTTGTTTATTGCACAAAGCAAATTAAGGGCTTGATGAGTGCAGGCTTCCAAGCATTTGTATTTCATTAAACTGAGCAGTAATTGTAGACAAGCACAGGCTGGATTTTGCATTTCCATATTAGTTTTTAGTTGCTAAAACATCAGTTAGTGTTATTTTAATTTGGAAGCCCTGAAGTGCTGGCATGGTGGCTGGATCTTGGAAATAACAGAACCGTCAGGACTTCCTTCCTCCCGCTCCCTATTTCCCTCTCTCTCTGCCTGTCTAGCCCTCACTCTCATTTCCCCCTTTCACCCGCACCCTTCTCTCCCTCAGGGCAGCTTTCTGTTCCTGATCAAACACATGACTAAAGATGACATCTACATTTCACACTTGTAGAGCTTACGGAAGAGTTAACCTAATGATCTAGGTTCCAAGGCACAAATACTGGAAGAGGTGAGTCTGTTTTTATAATTTTTTTTTATTTTAAAGAGAAAAGGATAAAAGCAAAACAATAAAACCAAGACAGAAACAAAACAACACATAAATAATAAAAACAATACAGAATTCCAAAAAACATGACAGGAAATTAACAATGATTGTTGTATAACATATTGCTATCTTCAAAATAGTTGCTCAGATAACCAGATACAGGCATGCAAGATGAACTGAACAATTACACATTGACTGCTCCTTTCAATAAACCATTCTAAATTAGTAGTATGATTGTCTTAGCTATCTTGTGTATATGTATATTTTTTGACTTCCTTATTTTCTCCTTTCCCTCATCCCAGTTGTTCTGTCCTTTTGAGCACTTTGTTACTGTCTTGGTTACTTTACTCTTCTTGCTGAGACAAAATACCCAACGCCCAAAATGAAGGAAGGAAAGGTTTACTTAGCTTACAGTTCTTGGAAGTTTCAGTCCATACTTGGCTGCCTCAGAGGCAGAGTGGCACATGGCAGAGGGCAAACTGTTCAAGGCAGCAGAGCACAGCAAAAGAAGCAGAGCAAAAGGGACAAATGGCTGCAAGCAGCCTCTTCTCTTCCCCCACACTACAAACAGCCTACCCCACCCAGGGTGCTGTAGCTCTCACACAGTATCCATGCCCTCCTCTTCCACAGGCTCAGGATGTATACAAAGTCAGCACCCTGGCTTCCTGCTGAATCACACAGTTAACCTTTCAAACTTCCCAAATTAACACAATAAGCAACATCCCAGAAGGGTAAAGGTATGTCCTTTTTACCCCAAGATCTACAACTGCTGAGTTACTTAGCCAAACCTCTAGACTCAAGTTGATACAATGTATCAACCATAACACTTACCCTGTCACAATATCTTCTAGATGTTATTAATCTTTCAAGTCTTTACATTATGGGGATAGTATGGTAATTACACATGTAGGTCTGATTTATTTCACTTATGAGTATGGTCTCTAATTGCATCCTTTTACCTATAAAAGATCTTACTTTAGAGCTGAGTAATACTCCATTCTATAAAAATGCCACATCTATTTTATCCATTCCTCTGTTGATGGGCATTTGGGTTGTTTCTAATATTTAATTATACAGACTCTGCTGCTATAAACATGGGTGCACATATGTCACTGTGGTATGATGTTTTCAGTTCTTCTGGAAATATTTCCTGAACAACAACAACAATAAAACAGACAGTTCAACAAGTGGGTAGCTACTCAAAGAAGGATTGAATTAAGTCCAAACAATCAAATGCCCATTGAGGCCACATAAATTAGAAAAAGTCCAAATCAATCGATCACATGGATTGCATTTATTTAAAGGCAAGAGTCAAAAGAGTAGCACCTTCACCCCACAAGGCCTCAGAAGCTCTTTGATGCAGTGCCGTTCTGTTGCTCCACTTTAAAACCCTCCCACTTGTATTTTATCCTATTTGTATTCTGGTCACTTCATTCTGTGTGATGCCAGGCTCTATTCGTAATTCACCTCCTGGAAACCAAATTCACATGTTGTTTTCTTTAACCATACACTTTCTTGTGTTGCTCATTAAATATTTTGGGTGCACAGTTATCTAACACTAGGAATGCAGGTCTACGCATGTTTTATAATAATGGTACACTAACTGGTACACTAAAAATCCTGCCTTTGTTTTGACCCCTACAGCCATATTATAATGCTATGTGTACTCCCAATAAATACCAACATAGGAATATATTTTGGAAAGATAAGATCAAGGCCAGGGATATAGCTCAGTGGCCTAAGCGCCTCCCTGGCAAGTGTAAGGTCCTGAGTTTGATCCCTGGTAAGAAAAAATAAAATAAAAGGAAAGATAAGGTCCAGCCATAATTCTACAAAGCATAATGTTAACCACAGATGCTCAGAGCGGGCAGGAGCATTAGCCCTGTGCTGAGGCATCAACGGACTACTGAATGCTGATTGATAAGCTGAAACGTAAGATCGAACTCATGGTGTTGGCAAGCTGCTCTACTAGCACAGAGGGTGAGGCGAAGGGCCAGTACTAGTTTTCTTTTCCTCGTTTAAAAATGTCTTGGAGGCAGAGATAATAATATTTAGAAGAAGTACTTTGCTTTCCTACAAAGAGAATGGAGTTTGTGTTTTAACACCTCTTTCCTTTGAGTCCTATTAACTCAGCCCACGAAAGGACTAACTCAGAAGCTCACTAATTTGCACTTGGTGAAACAGTAACAACAACAAAAGCAACTGGGATGTGGCCAAAGCCCCAGCTATGAGGGTGCGAGAAAGCTGAAACAAGGAAAAACACAGTATTACCAGAACGTGTCCATGGGGGCGACCTTCCTTAGTAAACTAACCATGAATATTTGCCATTTGCAAATCTATTATTGGATCTGACTGAGATTCTTAGAGTAACAGAAAACAACTGTATTTGAAGGAAGATAATTTTTCTCTTTTATACTTTGTTGTTTGGCTTTGTTCAATACTTTTTCACACTTATGTGTACAATTTTTATAGTTTTAAGAATCCATTCACATTTAATATTTTCATGATCCTACAAGGAAAAGTAAGACATGATCTCAAGTCCCTCTCAGACAAAGAAGGTTTAAAGATGCTCCTGGCCCACCTGGGCTGTGGTGGGAGTGAGGATGGTCCTGGGAACCCAAGTGCACTCACACCCACAGGTGTGCTCTTCCCCCTCCCTGGAGGTAAAGACAGACCTGAACAGCAAAACGTAAGCAAGCAAGCTATGAAAAAAATTGCTGTGCTCTAAATTTTTAGAGGAAAACATTATGTGGCCATGTCCTGACATTGCACAGCTACATGGATACGAAAACACACCTCTCCCAGATTAATGCATGTACAGCACAGATCTCAGGTGCGAAGGTTAGGAGCGTTCTGAGGCAGAGTAGCAAGGAGCTCTTCTTTGCTCATTTAGGTTGAGCTTGGTTGCAAAATGTATTTAGCTCTTTTTATTGTTTACTTGTTTAAATTAAAAGCATACAGAAGTCATTGACAGATTAGTCTCTCTCTTTCTCTAGCTCGCTCCCTCTCTCTCATTGTGAACCAGTAGGAGCAGATAATTAAAAATGAATGGATGTCTTGGGGAGCTGGACCCCAGAATCTTCCTTCCCGTATATACACTGGTCCTGCAGTGGTCTATGGAGGAAATTGGGTTCATTGTTCGTACCCAGCAACATATTTAGCTGGTGGCTCTGCAGGTCCAATTAACTCTTTTAACAATATGGATGAAATGAGGTTATTGGATAATTTTGTAGCCAATTATAATTGCTTCGGTTGAATACGCTTTCTTGTAACCTTATTTACAGTTAAGGAAACAGCAATGAAAAATGTTTTGTAGTGTGAAATAGGAAAAGCCTGGGGAAAAATTGGAAGAACAATTTCTTTTTTCTAGATCAAGAAACACGACCTCTTATTTATATTTAGACATAAATGAAAGGCTTTTTTTGCAGAAAGAAAAATAAGGGTTCCGGACATAGAACATTTGGAAGACATGTCATTATCTTCGTCATTATTATCTACCTCGTCTTCAGAAAACTGTCACCAAAGGAAAACACTGTGAGGAGAAGGAAGGGGCACAGACGAGGGAGCCAGCCACGGTGCTGAACTTGGCTCTGCTGCGAGGGAGCCAGCCACGGTGCTGAACTTGGCTCTGCTGCGAGGGAGCCACGGCGCCGCCGAACTTCATCTAGAAAGTAGAGATAAAAAGTCTGCTACCTCCATGAGCAAATGAAGAATTGTGCATGATGTGTTTTAAAAAGTAAAACTGTAAGACTCTGGCTATAAGAGTGTTATATGTACTCCTTCTGAAGATATCTGAAGCCACACTGCAAAGAAATTTTGTCTGAACATTAAAACATTGTTCCTAGGGAATTCATAAGAAATTGTTCATCAATCACCCACCTTCTTCCTCTGTTACAGATGTGCTGAATGTGAGTGGGGTTTTTCTAAAGGCCACAGGCACGTCTGTGATACTGAGCTGGAAGTGTATCACCAGGAGAACAAACGTTACCAGAAAGAACCAAAGTCAGATGCCCAAAGTCCAAGTAGATCCGTGGCTCTGAGGCCTAAGACCTGTTTTAAAATGAAAATTTTGCAATTATTCAGTTAGGGTTAAGCTAACAGATCAGGAGATAAGTCTCATAGGATAAATTTTTGTCCTTTGCAGTTGTCAAAATGAGGGGAAAAGCTTATTGGAGCAAAAGCTTAGTAACTTATCATCAGGTATGAGGTATGATAAAAATATGATGGGCATTGAAATAAAAAATACAGTAGAAGACTTACGTTGGTCACCACTCGTACACTCATCCTCTCTTCAGGACATACTTGTCCTGCCTTATCCTTCTCTCCGTTTTCTGGAGCAGTTTGGGAAGTCCTCTCATGAGGGTCTTTAGCTGCTTTGTAGTGGCTGCTTTGATGTCCTGAGTTCATTCCCAGTGTTGACTTTTCATGGTCCGTTTAACTTTGGGGAACAGCGTGATGTTGCACTGTGTTAGATACAGGTGAATATGATGGGTGAGGATGAAGGGCAGCGGCTTTACACAACTGCCTGTCTGGTGAGTAGCACTTGGCAGCAGTGTTCATTGTATATTTTATCATACATGGTTTAAAAGATGTTCATAAAAGATTTCCAGAGCTGTTGCACAAAGTGGCAAGAATGATGTGTTTCTTGTGATTGAAGGGATGGGGAGCAGTTCGGGGGCTGAAAGCCAAGGTATCATTTTTCTGTTAAATTTTTTTAAAAATTAAGTGTATGGTTGATACACTGGGTCAACTTGGGGAGTCTAGAGGTTTGGCTGAGTGACTCAGCAGGGAGCCTGGGCGCTTACTTTGTACACATCCTGAGCCCATGCAGGAGGAGGGCATGGAGAGGGTGTGGGTGTAGAGGACCACCACCAGGCCCCTAGGACTGGGAGGCTGCATAAAAAAGGGGAATTGAGAAAGGACTGGCTTCTAGTTCTTCGCAGGAGCTCCAGCCTTTGCCCTCAGCTTGGTCGTCTCCTGGCTTCTGGCGCAGACTGTTCGGCTTCCACGTGGGACTCTTCAGCTTTCTGCTGTAGACTCTTTGGCCTTCATGGTAGATTCTTAGCATTCCATTGCAGACCCATCAGTCTCCTGATAGGGACTTGCATGGACACTGCAGGCCCGGGACTAGGCTCTTCAATCTCCAGCATGCAGACACCCTCTGCACGCTTCCTCATCCAACTCTGTAGCTGACCATTGTGAGCCAAACTTGTAATTTCTTGTATATTTGTATATCTTGCTTCTCTACAGATACATTCAGCATCATAGTTTTGATCACACCTTAATTTTTCAGCTGAAGCTACAGCTCAGGCCTCCTGCAGGAAAAAAAAGTAGCTAATCTACTCAAAACACTTTCCAGGCAGGTGTTATCTTTATCTCCGATTTGCAGGTAGGTGAAGGAATGTTTCAGCAAACACAAATAATTTGTCCAAGCAAAAGCAATTTATTTGCTCCAGGTCTTACCTAGGTGATACCAAGGTGCACGTTCCTTCTGTGACTGAAGAAACCATCTATTTCCCTGGAAGAGCCAAGTCAGCCTGGATCTACGCGATCTTTGTGCTCTGATTCCACTAGCTGATTTCTTTCTTTCCTCTTCACCACAGATAAGACATATTCATCCTACTCACTAATGATGCCTTAAAAAGATTAGACAGAGTCTGAATTTGGCTGTGAAGAGCAAACTGAGGGTAAAAACAAAAGGATTCTTCTACTGTCTGAAAATATGGAAGAGGATATCTAGTCAATGAGGGCATACAACAACCTGGAACATCAGACTCAGAAGAGCACGTGTGCTGGGCGTCAAGAGAGTTTGGGGCACAGGAAAGAAAAGGCATTGAGTAGGTCCCCAAATCCCTTACTATCTTTGAATCAATGAAGCAATCCAACAGGACGAAGCAAGGCGAGGCTCCTCCGTAAGAGTTGAAAGCCACAGGATGCACTTGGCATATAACACAAAACAACACTTTGCCCACACCGTTAGGAAAATATTATTGAGATTAGAATACAGTATTATTCTAAAAGTGTATTACAGAATATACTAATATTATTGAGATTAGAATATATTGAGAATAAATACACTCAAAGCAATATAACTGGTGCTGCTGTTAGTAGGTAAATGGGATAGATGGGCCACTGTGCCGGACATTCTCTTATTTGTGGAATTTATTGATGAATTAATCTCATTAATTTTTTGGCTAATAACAAAATGCTGATAAATTCAAAGTATGAATGTGATCCATATGAAGACTACGCAGTTAATCATTTCTAATGGCCAGCCCAGCCCTCTCACAGAGAACACTAGGCCAGAAATTTAAAATTATTGAAACCAAACTCATCTCCACTATTAGGGAAAAGTCTTCAAGGTAAAGTTCTACTAACTGTGAAACAGTAGCCTCATTTTTAAAAAATTAAAAATATTCCTCAATGTTATCTCTAGGCCTTTTTATTTTTCTCCTATAAATAAAAATGTTTGTTTCATGCTTTTAGATGGAAAGCAGTTTATCTATATTAATTATCATAGGTTATGTGTTTAACATTTCGTTCATTTAATTCTTGGCTCTCAGAGGTTCATGATTAACGTTTATAAAATGACCACAGACAGGCACCACAGCAGGCCCAGTGCACAGTTGGTTCACTTTGCCATGTGACATGTCCATAGTTGCATAGCTAATTAATGGCAATGCCAGTATGGAAACTTCAGTAGTCTTGACACAGAATCTGTCACTGCAATCTCTAATCTTTTCTACATTATCCCATTTGATCCTCACATCAATCTTACTATTCTCCCTAATATTTGTGTGTGTAAGATTTATCATCTAAATGTGGACACCTTCAAGAATATCATTTGGCACAGGTAATATTTATGCTATGGAAAGAGGCATAAAAAGGATATATTGAATAAACAAGGAGTGTGGTCAACAGATTAATTATAGGACAGCAATCTCAGGCCTGGAGATGGCCCGTCAGGGGTAGAGCCAGGAGCTATCCACTTCCTGGAAGTGTTCACTAAGGTGACATCACCTCAGCTCCGTTGCGTTTTGACTCTCCTTTCTCATGTTTTGCTAGTACTGTTGACCACAAATCCAAGCATCAACAACCAATAGAAGGAAACTAATCTACATTTTTGTTTAGTTGATCACAAATGAGGCCAAAAGTGTAGAGAGATGAGAAGAGATTTCTTGAACTAATAAGAGAAAACCACCCATGCAGAGAGTTTCTTTTTCTAACTTGTGCCATCACAATGAAAGCGGCGTGTGCTTGCAGCTCCTACCCCTGGTTCAATGTCCTTTGATAAAAGCTAGGAATAGCAGTTGTCAAAGGGTATAGCATTGCAGACGTGCTCAATCTGAACTCAGGTATAGAGAGGCAACACGAGAGGTTATATGTGTGGTGTTGCATTCTAGTTCTTATACCTGGGAGAGTGAGTTTGTGTGTCCAGGAACACCAGGTACAGCTATGTGTGGGACAGCAGTGTAATGCTGCTCTTCCTACGGCCAACACTAAAAGATATCTACAGACTTCCTGGTCCACTGAACATAGATCAGCAGGACCATATGATATTACATTTCCCATGGCACATGTGACATAATGAGTCTCGTTTATTGTGGATACTTCACTTCTTTGACGATTCATGTCAGGTGACTGCTCACCATGATGCCAGTAGAGAGATGTATGGGGTGGAAGAGTCGTTTCTTGACTTATCTGCCAATTCTATGTAGACTTCTGTACAGAATTTGGCATAGTGAAATTGGGATGCTCAAGAGAATAGAGGCTAAAGGTCCAAACTGTAGGATAGGTTCAACTACAGAGCCGGAATCCTCATAGGTATTTAGTAATTATAAATTATGTTAATTAACTTCTAATGTTGGCCTTGGCTGTGTGAAGGAGAGGTATGAGCTTTTAAAATGTGTCACCAAAAGACAGTAGTTATTTTCCCCCTACTTCTTCTTTTTCAGCCTGATGGTTATAACTTTACTCAAAGTACAGTTTGGTGACACTGTTACCAATGTGGCTATTTTATTGTCAGTGATAAAGCTTAAAATCGCTCAGCAAATCACATTACTTTGGAGTTGACAATCTTATTATACAAAAATCCTCTAAAAGCCTTAGCAGGCCAATCAATGCTGAGAAAACCAACACAGGAATCCAGAGTAGGCTGTGGGCAATCAAGGAAGTGACAGCCTCATCACAAAACAGTTACTGCAGGAAGAGGAAACAAAATCAAAGAAGAGGACAAAACTGCCATTTGGTTTGTGCAAAATGTATTTTTATTGCTCTGAAAATAAATGGTGACTCTAATGGTTGCCTATTTTGAAGCTGTAATTCAAGCACTGCAGAGACTAAAGGACTTAGCCATAAATTGAAGTTATACCAACTTTAAGCCATGGTAGGAAGCCATGAAAGAAAATGAGAATGAAGATTAACTGTATGTGAGTCACTGCTGCAGTTCACAGATGCCGGCTGCAGGAATGAGGTAAGACCCAAATATCGCACCTCATGGAGGTAAACTAGTATGGAAGTTAAGGAGGAGGTTGTTTTTTGTTTGTTTGTTTTTTTGGGTTTTTTTGTTTGTTTGTTTTTGAGGAGGTTGTTTTGAAACTCTGGCATTTTAACTAATATTTTGAGGATGAATAGAAGAACATCTAGAAAAATGTGACAGAAACTTGAGTGAAGGGAAAATTCAGGGTGAAAAGCCTAGGATAAGACAAAAAATGTTCCAACTGAAATAAAAGAATCAAAGAGCAAGAGAATAATTGCTGGAGTTCCATTTAGCAAGATGAACACAGCCAAAGATTTTCCACTCAATAGCTTTCTCCACATGAGCAAAATCCTGGACGGTGGTCTGGATATGTAACGGGTTAAGTTTTACTTCTCTCACAGAAATCTCTTTTCATTCCAATTTATTCAACTTTGTGTATTTAATTATGGATTCGTTTCTTTAAACCTTCTTTGTCCAGCTGGAGCTTCCACTCTGTCTTTCCATTGGCTGACCACTCCTAACGTAAGGTAAGTCTTTCTCTTTGTCCCCTGACCGATTCTTCCACAGCTCTTCCTTAATACTTGTTTTCTCCAGTTCCATCCTGTACTCTCCCATTGCTTCATTTAAAGTTAGAGCATGTAATACGTCATCCAAACTAAAAGAAACCTTGAGACTGAATGCATTGCTATCAGTAATAACTCCAAGGAAATAAGGGTAAGGTATGATCATCTCTAGAGAAACCAAAACATGTGAGCACGCTTTACACAGAATATACTTCCTGAGGGCACATGCAAGGCAATTTATTACTGTGGTCTTTTGATTTTTCGTCTGAACCTTCATTATACTGTGGATGTTGAATGTCTCCCAAGCGTCCATGTCTTCTGTGTCATAGGCACCATGAGGAGGTGGCAGGACTGTGGCAGGAATGGCCAACCGCGAGGTGCAGAGTCACTAGAGGCGGTCCCTTGAAAGGGACTATAGGACTCTGGCTCATGCTCTTGCTTCTTAGTTCATGAGATGAATAGTCAGTTCTATTCTGTGCCCTCACCACGATGTGACACTCTCATGAGAAGCCTAACAAATGGGGCCACCAGGTCCATGGCTGGGATGTCTAAAAGCCTGAGCCAAAATAAACTCCTTTTCTTTATAAATTAATTCTCTCCAATATTTTGTCATAGTAATGAAAAGCTGGTTCATGCACCATCTTGTATTAGATTTGACTCGGATACCTTCATCTTCAATTTTATATCCTACATAAGATGCTCTATAGTCTTTTGTTACTTCAATTACTGCCTGAAATCTTGATAGCAGGTGTATTTAAAACAATTTAAAACAAAATAAATGGGCTGGGGATATAGCTCAGTGGAATAAGCGCCTGCCTAGCAAGCGCAGGGTCCTGAGTTCAATCCCCGGTACCGCCAAAAATATAAATAAATAAATAAATAAATAAAAAATAAAAATAAATAAATTATCTGTGGCTCATAGACACACAGTAGTCTTAAACTTCACGGCCCAGTAGAATTACCTGAGAAATTAAAATATAAGTACTGCCTTATCATTTCCATCTCCACATTGTTTGCTTCATTTGATCATGTGTCACTGTGGGAATGCAGGATATTTCAGGAATTCCAGATCATTCTGGTTCCCAGCCAACACTGGGGCAGACACCAGGTAAGTCACTTGTAAAGTGCTGCAGAGAGAGAAGCACATGATCCATGCATGTAAAGTCCAGAAACGTGCACCTTTACATAATCACAGAATACTAGACTGAGAACACGTGTCAGCATTTCAGCCACATGTTTAAGTACTAAGATTTGAGACCTGGTGGATTCAGATTACAATTGTCTTAATAGGACAAAACCTGTTGGATATACAGAAATGGTAAAGATTAATCCAATTCTCTTTCCTTAGGGAAAAAAATGAAAAGGTAGTAAGTATGTCCTTGATTTCTTTTAATTATTTTAAGTTAAAACACACTCACCCAGGGTCAGTCATACACTGAAAGCTGCACTGAAAATACTATGAAGTTCCTACATAGAAGTATATAAATTACTCTATTTTCCCATGGTGGGAACGACTTTCCCTTAGATGACAAAATCAGAGCAGTGTAAGAAACATAGCTATTTGTTTGTCATGACAGACACTGAAAAGTAACTATCACATGTTGAAGTTCTCCTAAGACTTTCCTTTTCTTACTGGTGAAATTTGGAAATTGATGCCCAGCACTCACTATATGGTCCCTAATATGCCCTCCTGGTATACCACTTGGCTCTGCTTCTAACCCACCACATACAAGGCTGCCTTGAGAACAGCTGCCCCATGTTTCTTTCCCCCTCTGCCAATGAGTTGCTCTCTGCTTGTGCCTTCATCACTGTTGACCACAGCAGCCATAACAATGGCTTCCCTGTGTCATGTCTGGCCTAGATACTTGTTTGTCCCATAGGGTGTGAGACTTACAAGGGCAAAGAGCATGTTTAATTATCACCTGTATCTCTAAGGACAAGCAGAAAGCTGGTCCATAGTGAAATTCTCTGGAGAATGGAACACACACAAGAATGAATGAATATGAATAAATATTGATTTTGCAGTGCTAATGATAAAAGGAAAATACATCTATGAGGAAAACACGTCTGTGAATTATTGATAAAGGGGAAGGAAAGTTCTTACCTAGAAATGTAAAATGTCGATGCTGCTATTTTATTAGCAATTACCATCTTCCCTTTGCTGAGGAAGAAAGCAAACATTTGAGTCTCTTACCTTGTAAGAGACAATTTATTTTCTGATCTTCCTGAACAAAATAAAAAGCTTTGTTATTGCAGGGTCTGGAGGTGCTTGTGCAGCTTCATTTCCACTGAGAGAAGGCAGGGGAGAGCGCAGAAAACGGAATCCACCGACTGACACCAGCTATCAGCTGCAGCCATTTGGAAGACTCAGATCTCTGACCTCATATTTTGCATTCTTGGAAATGGTAATAACAATACCTGCCTTAACTTGTCTGAATCATAAGTGAAAGACAAGATTAGTTCTACAGTTTCATTTCTTCTTTTTTGTTTTGGTAACTTAAGGAGAATAAAAGCAATGAGGAAAAAAAATGAAGCAGAGGAAAACAAAAGCATAAGGCTTCTTTCAGGTCTTGTGACTGTGTTTGAGTTTCCACTGATGTATTTTATTGTAATTAAAGAAATAAGAGAAGGAGAATGCCAAGTTGGAGCTTTATTTTATTCTATTTATTGTAGATGTTTACATTACAAAGTGACAACTTCCATCGTGGGTATTAGGTACATGGAAATGACACATTTTAATTATTTTCTCCCCTCCACTTCCTCTTCTCCACTTCCTTGACCTCCAGAGGAGATCTGTCTCCTTCCCACTTGGAGGAAATCTATCTCCTTTTATCTAATGTTTTGCTCTTTACTTTATTTCTACTATGGATTCCCCATGAGAGAAACCATGCAGTGCTTCAGTGTGTGTGTCTGATTAATCTCACCTAAAATAGGTTTTAAAGGAGCATCCACTTTTCTACAAAAGGACCAAATTCATCCTTCTTTATAGCAGGGTAATATTTCATTGTGGATTGTGACTTCCTAATTCAGGTTCTACTTTTGAGTCAGTATGTGCTTTCCTGTAGAGCTCCGTGGACCTCATTGCCTTCACTGACGTAGCGAGTGACTACTGCTGGTATTTCCATCTTCCCTCCATACCAGTTCTTGCCCGTTACAAGAGCAGAAAACTGCTATCCCTCGTGCTAATCCCTGCAGACATCTGTTTAAGCCTGCCAATGGAGACAATATTATAATAAAAAAAATTTTTTTAAGTGCTCCGTAAACATAAATATATCAGCACAACCAGTAGGTCTATCATTTGAATGTAGTGACTTTCTCTGTTAAGGTAAAGGGTTTTGGGTTTTTTTGTTTGTTTGTTTGTTTTATTTATTTATTTATTTATTTGCTTTCTTATTATCTTAATTGGTATAGTATTTAACTCTGATAATTCAGGAGAAGTCTTCATTGTGCAACACAAATGTCAGTCCTAGGAACTTTGACTTTATTTACTTGAAATAAACTTAGCAGGAATCAAATGACCCTGGTTTCCCTCAGAAAGTAAAAATAATAGTAAAACTTTCCTTGGTATTGGAAAATCAGGAAAAAACCAAATGCAAGACGTTGAGTGCCCCCCCGATTATGTAAATTTTCTGGTACTGTCATAATAAAACAAAAATGGTTTAAACAACAACAATTAATTTTCTGACAATTGTGGAAGTTTAAAGACTGAAGCGAAGATGTCATCCAAGCTGATTCGTTCTGAGGACCATGACAGAAGAGTCTCTTCCAGGCCTCCTTCCTTGGCTTATTGATAGCTGCCTATTCCCACATCTTCACTGCATTTTCCTGAGTACACGTTTCCATTTACCTTTTCTGTCCTCGTAAGGTCACCAATCATATTGTTTCAGGGTCAACCCTGTTGACCTCATCTTAACTTAATTACCGCTGTAAACCCTACATCTCCAAATCCCTTCACATTCTAAGACTCCATGGGTTATGTCATCAACAAGAATATCTAAAGTGAGATGTTTCAGTCTATATATTACTTTTCTATTTTGCACAGTGTACATTCCACCAAATGAGTCTTTTCATCATCTACCTCTAAATTTTTATAATTAAGTACAAATTTAAATAAATGAGCTACTTCGTTTTGTCAGATAGTTTTTATGTCAAGATCAATTTTCAAATTATGAAAAGAAAGATGTTATTCTTATTTAACAGATTATGTGAATGATAAATAACATCAGGTATTCATTCTATGTTGAACAACATGCAAATTAACCTTTAGGGACCCTTCCATGTTATTGTGTGTTCACAGCAGCAACGTAAAGTAAGTGGGGTGCTTAGGTAGCTTCGGTCTATAGAAAGAGTTCTAGAGATGGGCAACACACATTTCTTATGGGATCACTGAGACAGATAGTAAGAAGGACCTTTCTTGGAAACATACATTTATCCCTGCATTTCTATGTTTAGCCTTCAGGCAACAGCATTATATGAGTGTCGCTGTTTTGGAAGACTTGGATAATTTTGCTTGGCAAAGTTCTGAGGGAAGGAAATCATGAACACTACCAAGAATACTTGTTACATCTAGTCAAGTTGAATTGATTCGACACCCTTTCCAAGATGGAAGGAATCTTTATAATCAATTTTCACCAAATGTATAGCTCATCTCCCAGAGAGATGGCATCATTTTGGAGATGACCACTAGTTCCTGTTGATGGTGGGGTATCTGAGAGTGGCCGTGGAGTTAGTGAGCACAAGCCAACGTTACTGGGCCTGTGCCTTGCCTCTATCTCCACCACCTACACAGCCTTCCCACCACCATCAGTGCTGCCAACTAAAATATTTTCACCACTGAGGTTGCATTCCAGGAGAAGACAGCATGTGATAAAGTGATCCTCACATTCTTTGTCCACTCTAAAACATCAACCATAGGCCCCATCATCAGACTTTTTTCTGATTCTCCACTGCTTTATCTGTGCAGTCCCTGAACAACAAACCAAGCATACATACATGCACATCTACAGACATGTTTTTCTTTAGAAGTGGATTATATAGTCTCCCAAATGTCACTGATTTTTTTTATTATAAGAATTTCCCCCTCATTGTCACATTTTCGGGCCACAACTGTTTACCTCAGGAGCACCTGTCACTTGTTCTTACCATGCTTGAAAATATTGAGCTAATTCACTCATAAATGAACTTCATTACTTTCCTTTCCTTCTTGGCTGGACAAAGCAGGTGTTAGCAGAGTGTAGGTCATTATAGTGAAAGGGTAGTTGACATGGGTGTCTGGGTAGCCTTGTTACTCAGCTAACTTGTGGCTCGCTCCTGACTGATTGTGGGTATCGGTAAGAAGTCCTGTCCTGGTGTCCTACCTAGCTCAAGTAATGTAAAGCATCAACATTCTGGTTCTTTTCACTGGGCTTGACTGTAAAATCCACGTAGTATCTTCTCCAAACCACGGATAAATACGGCAGCAAAGAATACACTGAGGTTTCTGCCAGAATCTTCACCAAATTTTTTAATTTGCCTTACGGTTTTTATGTACTCTAGGACTTACTGATACAGGTAGCCTTTGGGGTGACTGGCTAAATAGGGTGAAGTGATTTTATTAAACATGAAATATGCAGCCTCTGGATTCTACAGAGGATTTTTAGATAGTATCTTTCTTCATGAAGGGAGACGCAAAAGGCAATAAACTGCACTTTGTTTGGGATCAGTAATCTGTTATGTCCAGAGTTTGTTACACCCCCAACTCCATTTTTTGTGTCTGGTCCCTAAACTCTTTTAAGCCTTACCTCCTCATCTGACACCTGTTGGTAAGCCAAAGCCTCCAATATGTGTGCTGCTTTTCCTTTATCTGATTTGATTGGAGTAATGCCGCTAATATAATGGAACAACACTATTGTTTTGCAGCATATCTTGACAACAGTGATTTCTTCACCCTGTTATAGTGGAGAACAAAAGAATAAACTTATCCCTGTATGGTAAATTTAAATATGTGCTGTTCCTTCCCCTGCATGAATGAAAAACATTTCCCATATTCCTTCTTGGTAAGGATGCGGAAGAATGAATTTTCTAGATCAATGTCCTCATACTCCCAGAGCAAAGATACTGCCTCTGACACAGTGTTTGCAATCAGATCTATTTTTTTTTCTGGTGGAGCTACAGCAATTCACTGTTCTATTTCTAAATCCATCTGTCTTATTATTTTTGGTAGGACCATTAAATATCAGTACAACTGGGACCATCTCTCTTATATCTCACAGGATTTTAAACATGCCACTAATCTCTACCTTTTGCCTCATACTCAGGGAAATGACTCCAGTGCATGTTCTCAAAAGGGAGTGGACTTCTTTGAAATGTTATTCCCAAGGCACCTCCCTGGCTTCATTACAGTCCTAGTTCTATATGACTGGTAATGAGTGATACCAGACAGGACGTGAAATCAGTGCAAGATCTTACGATATCCACATATGTTTATTCCTACTATATGGTTGAAGGCCAAGAGAGTGAGTACTAAGTGTCTCTTGGAGCTTCCTTGGGCCAGATTTGGCAGAGATCTTCATTTGTAAACTTTTGTCTTAGTTACTTTTCTCTCGTTGCTGAGACCAAATACCCAATGCCCAAAATGAAGGGAAGAAAGGTTTATTTCACTTACAGTTTGTGGAGGTTTCAGTCCATACTTGGCTGGCTCAGAGGCAGAGTGGCACATGGCAGAGGGCAAATTGTTCATGGCAGAAAGCACAGCAAAACAACCAGCAAAAGGGAGCAATGGCTGCAAGCAACCTCTTTCCTTCCCTTACCTTGTAAACAGGCTAACCTCACCCGGGGGTGTGTAGCTCTCACACAGTCTCCATGCCCTCCTCTTCTACACGCTCAGGATGTATACAAACTAAGCACCCTGGCTTCCTGCTGAGTTACTGAGCCAAACCTCTAGCCTCCCCAAGTTGACACAATGTCTAAACCATAACACCTTTCTTACACACTCTAACAAGGGAACCATAGTGATGTTTCTGCTCCCTAGATTGTAATATTGATTTTAGTCCCCCATCCAGTATTCCTGAGAATGTCTTTGTATTTCCCTTTCCTTGGTGAACAATTACTCGACTTTGTGGTATGAGGTGTCCCTGTCATTACTGAACATTCTCTGTGTTAATGGCCGGCCTACTGAAGATACAATCTTTTCAACAGTCAAAGTATGATGTATCTCAACATTAATGCAGTTCAATAAAGTTGCCATAAGATTATGATTTTGTTAGGTGACATACCTTTGTTCCTTGATGTAACCTTTTTTTTATTTCATACAGATTGAACAATATTCTAGTTTCTTGCATTTCTCTTACTCCTGGAGATGCGTTGTTCTTTTAATTCCCTTTAAACTTCTGTATGAATTCAGCTGCCCTAGCTATCATTCTGGTGTTTACCACTCATTGTGATTCTTGTCCTAGTTCGGTGATGTGGGACAAACTGACTCTTGTGGATTTTATATCCTGTCATTCTCAATGTTGGGCAGCTCAGCTTGGTAATAGCATCTTTTTTCTATTATTCCTGCCTTACGAAGAATACACAGTATGAGCATCTCAGTAACACTGGAGCGCACTGCACTAGCATGCCCTTCATTTCTGTGGAGGAGAGTTTTCGTCCACCTTGTAAAACAATTCCACTGGCTATTTACAGCGTGCCCATGTTAGCATTTCCATATCCCTAATCTTTTAATAATTTCTTCTGGCATCTATTTCAGCAGCTCTACAATTCCTACCCCTGTTGGGGCCATGATTGTCTCAAAGCTTTCAAGAATTACGCTTGTAAAACTCTAGTACCATACTGAAGATCTAGTATGTTAAATGCTGCGTCTTGGTAGAGTGCTTAAATCAATGAGCTATTCCTTACTCACGTATGTGTTTTTTGGTACTTAGATGCAGTAAATCGTGGATGTAGTCCCCAGAGTCTCCAGGCTATTGCCAGTGTGGGCTACTCTGGCTCTGTAGCTGCAAAGGCTAGCACAGTTTTCTTAAGTAGGATGAGACTTCTCTCACTAGGTTAACTTAATATAACGTATTATCTCGCAGCCAGTAAGGATGGTGAAGTAGATTCTCAAAGGGGCTTTATGTTTTCTTGCAAGGCAGAAGACACTTATTTATCTTCAAATAATGGGACCACTAGCCTTTAAGAGAGAAGTATATTCACCTTCTGCAGCCCTACTTTAGGGATGTGTGGGGATTCAAGACTTACGAGTTTATTTCCCAGATATACCCATCCCAATTCTAAGTGTCACACTACTCCTGGATTTATGGCTTTAATTACCATATATGCTGTCCAATTCCTTGGGTCTCAATTCTCTGTTGTAATCAGGACACTACCTGACAGAGAAGACTTGATATTTTGGGACAGAAATCTCTGCGGAAGTTTGCTTCCGTTATAAATTAGTGTTGTACCTGCTCCTTGGTCATTGTTTTCTCTCTGATTGCAAAATAAATCACCCTTGTTTGAAGACTGGTGATTAACTGGTCTCAGAAATTCATCGTCTGTGTTTAATACACTGATCAATGCTAGGCATAACCATGCTGTTTTCTTTGTTCCTATAATGACTATACGCTTGTATTTCTAAAAAACCAGAGGTATTGATCTAGTTGTATATCTGCTTTCCCAGTAATCCCACCCATTTCATCACTGATCAAAGTCAACCACAGCCACTGCAAAGTCATTCCAGGGACATCAGTTATCTGCCAACCGGTGTGTGATTCTTTGCCAAAGTCATATTTTAAGGTATTTCTTTAAACAATTTCTAAGTGCAAATGTCAAAGATACATTGACTGGAAAATAGACTCTGACATGTGGATTGGCATAGGTACATCATATTTGGGAATGTGTTTAATAATAGCATTTATGTAAGAGTAAAGTTGCAAGCAGTTGTACTACAATCCAGTCATCACGTACACCTCAAATGAAGACACAGGAAGTTCTAAGTTTGGAGTGTGTCTTCAGAGTATCTCTAATTGAGGCAAGGACCAGACATTTTATATCAGTGCAGCGCCTTGTCTTTAGATGGAGGAGGAGCTACACAGAGACAGGATGTAGTCGTTGGTGAAAAGCTATCTTTGGCCAGTCGTACTTTCTTTGGAGAAACTCAGACAACATCCATCAGTAACTAAATTCCCTGTAGCTCGATTAATGAATGCCTCCAGGAGCGATTTAAATGACACACACAATAGACACTACTGATTGCCTTACATTATTTTCTCCCTGCCTCTCAGGGAGTTTTATGTTTAATAGAAGAGAAGAAAAGAGGAGGAACAATTTATTCTGGAATATTGATTCTTGGCTCCCCATATATTAATGCTAAATAGAAAATACTCATAGAATGCGGTGTTCTGCCTTGAACTTTTGGGTACTGGGAACCAAAGTTTGAATTACATATTGAGTAATACATATTGAATATTCTGAGTACCTCTTATTGAAAGGACTTTGAGTGAGAGGATGTTTACTAGTTTTTGTTCTTTTACATTTCAGCATACATAATGAGATATGCATATTGGCATACATAATGAGGCATCTTGATGATGGGACCTCAATCCAAACACAAAATTTATGTTTTGTACACACAGACATATAGCCTGATGCTAACTTTATTCAATATTTTCTACATGAAATAAAAAGTTTCCTGGAATATACTTGTTCAACTGTGAATCATGTTGGCACTGAAGATATTTCAAATTTTGCAACATTTCAGATGTCAGATTTTTAGATTAAGTGTGCCCTGTGCCCAACTTTTACCATTTCTCTTGAAAACTTGGAGAATTTTTCTGTGTCCAGAATTCTCTCTCAACATTTTCTAGTACCTTAGTAGGAGCAATTTAATAACTAAATTTTCTCTTATAAACCTGCCACAGTGCACTCTACCTGCTGGCAACAGGCATGGCACACAGAAATATATAGACAGCTGGTTTTGGTAAAGCAATTTTTTTAAAATTTTAAACAGAATAGTACAAAGATAATAAGAACAAAAGCAGAATACAAACAACACAAAGCAAAGACATTAGAAATGATACAGGGTTTCAAACCAAATGATAGGGATTAATAGTAGTTGTTATATTACATATTGTTATCTTCAACGAACTTGCTCAGATTATCAGATGTAAGAATAGATTTATCAAATCATTAAAGAGAATGAGAAAATATTAATTTAAAAGAACGTTAGAGACAATACATGGTGGCACTATGCAGGGTTGTAGGAATTCACCATTGGTTGTTATACTGTAAATTGTTATCATATAAGTTGCTCAGATTACCAGATATAAGCATGCAAATTTGGTCAAAATAGTAGGAAAAAAATCTTTTAAACATTAATTGTTCCCAACAAACCATCAGACACCAACAGGACAGTTATACCATCCATATATATATATATATATAGATAGATAGATAGATAGATATAGATATACACACACACACACACACACACACACACACACACACACATTTTTTCATATATTTGTTCGCCATTAGTATTTCTTCATCTGAGAAGTGTGTGTTCTTCTCAGATGCCCATGTTTGGATTGGGTCTTTGAATTTTGGGGCCTGATTGTTTTTATTTCTTTATATGTTCTAGATAGGAGTCCTTTGCCTGAGGGGCACTTGGATAATATCTTTTCCCAATTCATGGGTTTTCTCTTCATTCTGTTGGTGATTTCTTTTGATGTGCAGAAACTTTTCAGTAAGATGAGAACGCAGTTGTTGATTCTTTGAAGTATTTCCAGTGCAGTTTGGTTTATGTTCATGAACTTTCTGCCTACCCTTATGTCTTTGAGAGTTTTACCCACTTGCTCTTCCAGTAGATGTAGTGTTCATGTTTTGATATTTAGATCTTTGATTCATTTTGACTTCAGTGCATGGTGATAGACATGGGTCTAGTTTTAGTCCTTGTTATGTGGAAAGCCAGTTTTTCAAGCACCATTTGTTAAAGAGGCTAACTTTCTTCCAGTGAACGTGTTTGGCCCCTTTGTCAAAAATAAAGTGGTTGGGTGTGTTTGTAGCTGTGACTGCATCTTCTAACCTGTTCCATTGATCTTCTGGTCTGTTTTTCTGCCAGTACCATGCTGATGTCATCACAGTAGCTTTGTAGCATAATTTCAGGTCAGGGATTGTGATGCCTCCTACCTTTCTTTTGTTTCCCAGGATTGCTTTTGCTATTCTAGGCCTCTTCTGGTGCCAGATAAATTTTAGGAATGTTTTCTCTAGATCTGTGAAGTATACTAGTGGAATTTTAATGGGGATTGCATTGAATCTGTACAACAATTTTGGGAGTATGGCCATTTTCACAATGCTGATTCTTCCTATCCATAAGCAAGAAATATCTTTCCATTTGCTGAATTCCTCTTTGATCTCTTTTTTTCAGCATACTGTAATTTTCACTGTATACATCTTTTACTTCCTTTGTTAGATTGATTCCTAAGTATTTCATTTTCTTTAGATGCTATTATGAAAGGTGTGGTTTCACTGACTTCTCCCTCAGTCTGCTTGTCGTTTGTGTACAGGAATGCTATTGGTTTTTGAGTGTTGACTTTGCATCCTATGCTACTGAATTTGGTTATTAAATCTATGAGTCTTTTGGTGGAGTTGGTGGGGTCTTCCATGTAGAGTATTGTGTCATCAGCAAACAATGATAATTTCACTTCTTCTTTTCTATTGTTATTCCTCTTATTTCTCTTTTGTCTAATTGCTCTGGCTAATATTTCCAGAACTGTGTTGAATAGAAGTGGTGACAGTGGACATCCTTGTCTTGTTCCTGACTTTAAAGGGAAAGTTTTCAGTTTTTGCCCATTTAGAATGATGTTAGCTGTTGGTTTGTCACAGATGGCTTTAATCAGATTGAGGTAAAGTCCATCTATGCCAATATTATGTCAGGTTTTTATCATGAATAAGTGTTGGACTTTATCAAAAGCTTTTTCTGCATCAGTTGAGATGATCATGTAATTTTTGTCCTTGACTCTATTGATGGGGTGTATTACATTCATTGATTTGTGTATATTGAACCAACACTGCATTCCTGGGATGAAACCCACTTGGTCATGGTGTATAATCTTCTTAACGATTTGTTGCATTCTGTTTGCTAGTATTTTATTGAAAATTTTTGCATCTATGTTCATTAGGGAGATTGGTCCATAGTTCCCTTTCTTGGTTGGGTCTTTCTCTGGTTTTGGTATCAGGATAATACTTGCCTCCTGGAATGAGTTGGGGAGAATTCCTTCCCTTTCAATTTCCTTAAAGAGTTTGAGAAATATTGTTCTTAAATCTTCTCTAAATTTCTTGTAGAATTCAGCTGTAAATCCATCAATACCTTGGCTTTTCTTCATTTGTAAGTTTTTTTATTACATTTTCAATTCTTCTTGCTGATATAGGGTTACTCAGGATTTTTATATCTTCTTCACTCAGCTTTGGTAGTTCATATTTATAAAGAAATCTGTCCGTTTCCTCTGTGTTTTCCATCCTGGGAGAGTAAAGATTTTCAAAGTAGGTGCTGATGATCTTCTGAATTTCTACAGGATCTCTAGTGCTTTCATCTCCTTCATTCCTTATTGCATGTATTTAAGTTCTTTCTTTCCTCTTTTTAATGAGATTGGTTAGGGGTATATCAATTTTATTTTATTTTTCAATGAACCTACTCTGATTCATTAATTCTTTGTATTGTTTTTTAGTCTCTATTGCATTAATTTCTGCCCTGAGGTTTATAATTTCATGCCTTCTCTGGGCTTTTTGCTTGATTTGTTCATTTTCCTAGAAGTTTGAGGTGCAGCATAATGTTGATTTGTGCTCGTTCTGTTTTCCTGAGGTAGGAATTCACTGCTATAAATTTCCCTCTGAGGACGGCTTTCATTGCATCCCACTGGTTCCTGTAAGTTGTATCTACATTTTCATTTAATTGCGCATTGTATTTAATTTCTTCTTTGATTTTATCCGTGACCCACTGATTGTTCAGGAGGGTGCTGTTTAATTTCCAGGTGTTTATGGAGTTCTTGCAATTTCCTTTGCCATTAATTTCCAATTTCATTGCACTATGGTCTGATAGTATGCATGAGGTGATTTCAACTCCCTTGAATTACCTTAAGTATGTTCTATGTGCTAGCATATGGTCTATTTTAGAGAATGCCCCATGTGCAGCTGAGAAGAAGGTGTATTCTATGTTGTTGGGCGGAACACTCTGTACAGGTCTATTAAGTGTATTTGTTCACATGTTTGGTTTAGTTCTGTTATTTATTTGCTAATTTTTTGTCTAGTTGATCTATCTCGTGATAATGGGGTATTGAAGTTTCTTGTTATAATTGTGTTGATGCTTATTTCATTTTTCAGGTCTGTTAAAATTTGTCTTACATATTTGGGTGCTCCTGTGTTTGCTGCATAGATGTTTATGATTGTTAGCTCTTCCTCTTGAAGTTTTCTGCTCACAGGTATGTAGTAACCTTCTTTATCTCTTTTAATTGTTCTTGGTTTGAAGTTCCCATCATCTGCAAACAGAATAGTGACAGCTGCTTTTTTCTGGGTACCTGTTGTATGGAGTATTGTTTTCCATCCTTTATTTTCAGTCTATGAGTTTCCTTTTTAGTTAATGTTTTTCCTGTATACAGCATATTGTTGGATTTTGTTTCTTGATCCAACTGCTGGTCTACCTCTTTTGGTTGATGAATTGAGTCCATTTATATTGACGGTTGTAAGTGATATGCATTGGCTTGTCTTTGTCATGTTGTTTTCCTGATGGTGGTTTCTCTCGTTTCCCTTTGTTTAAATGCTTACTCTTCTTGGTGTTTCCTTTCTGTTGTTCTTAAAGTTGTGGTCTGTTTTGTTCCTTTCTAGAATATCTTTTAGAACTCTTTGTAGGGTTGGTTTGCCACTCATGAAGTTCTTCAGTTGATCTTTGTCATAGAACTATTTTATTTCTCCATTAATATTGAAGGATAGTTTTGCAGGATACATCAGTCTTGGTTGGCAGTTGTTTCCTTTCAAGACCTGCAATATTTTACTCCAAGCTCTTCTTGGCTTGATGGTTTGTGCTGAGAAAACTGCTATGTTTCTGATGGGTTTTCCTTTATAGGTGATCTGTTTCTCTTCTCTCACAGCTTTTAATAATCTGTTCTTTTGTGGAATTTTTGGGATTTTGATCACTATATGTCTGGGTGTAGATGTAGTTTGGTTATGGCTAATTGGAGTTCTATATGCTTCACTTACCCAGATGTCCAGTTCTTTTTCCATGCTTGGGAAATTTTCTGCTATTACTTCCACAAATAGTTTTTCTATATCATTTGTGCTGACACCTGCTGTTTCATTGATACCTTTTAATCTTATGCTGCTTTTCTTTCCTTCATCTTGCAGCTGTTAAATTGTTATTTCTTGATTTCTTGTTATTTTTCAAAGATCCTTCATTTCACAGTCATTCATAGCAATGCTGTCTTCAAGATCTGAAAATCTATCTTCAGCTTCATTCAAGCAGTTTTGCCAGGTTTCAATGGAAGTTTTAATTTCCTGGTTATCTGTTTGAATCTGCTTTATGCATTCCTGTTGTTTCCTATACTGTTCATTCAAGCTATCCATTAATTTACTATGCTCCTCTATTTTTTTCCATGTCTTCTTTAGATGAGCTAAGCAATTCTTTCATTATTGCTCTCATTTCTTACTTCAGACATTATTTCAGATCTGATGTCCTCTATGGCCTGGTGGAGTTGTTTCTTTACTTCAGCTGCTATCATTTCAGAAATTCCAGGTATATGACTTCCAGGCTCATCTGTGTCGATATCTCCTGGACTTATTCTGAGAGGGGTAGAGGTCTGAGATTGCATTTTACTCTTTCTATTTGTCATTTTCAGAGATGCAGAGGTTGCCTGGCATTCAGCCTCACGCCCAGTATTGGGGCAAGGACCCAAATGTCCTTCATGCTCAGTGTGACTCCCTCAATGGTGTTTGTGAGGGGCAGGGTGTGATCCCCAATGCTCCCACAGTTTTCTATGGCTCAGCTTGGTTCCCACTCAAACGTTCTCCAAGCTGTTCAGGTTTCAGCCCTGTTTCCACTGGGTGGAAGGTGGTCACTGTGTCTCCATACACTGCCACTACCCTGGCAGGTTCCCACACCAGAAGAGGGGTAGGTACGCAGTCACTGAGTTCCCCGAAGCTACCTGAGTTTCAGCTTAGCTCCCCTTAAGGTGCAGGGTGGGGGTGGGGAGGAGCACCCAAGGCCCTTGAGGTTGTCTGGGGTTCCACTTGTCTCCCAAGCTGGTGGGGCTGAGGTGGGGCCAGCTCTCTGGAATTTCTACCCCTGTCCAAGGCACAGGTCCACTCTGACAAGGGGAGGGGGAGGATGGGAGGGGCAGGGATTGGACCCAGGCCCTAGAGCTGTCTGGGTCTCTGCCTGGTCCCAAGCTGGTGGGGGGGGGGGGTGGCTGCAGCTCACTGGAGTATTCACTGCTGTCCAAAGTACAGCTCTGCTCCAATGGGGGGCAAAGTGATATTAATATTCATTGCTGACAAAATATAAATTTTTTATGAGACATCCCTGGGAAGCCTCCCATTCTAGGGACATTACTTATATGTTCCCTCATATGACTACTCAAAAGCATATGCTAGTGTAGAAGTAGAAAACCAAAGAAAACAAAATAACAATCTAAATATATGCACATTTTCTCTTTGTAAAGTCTCTTTGTAAAGGCCCCCAAAACTTCAATAATCCAGAACATCAAATATGTATGCAATTTCACAATCACTAATGATTGGAATTAACTATGAAGAGCAAAGCAAGCCAGGCAGGGCTTGCCCAAGGGTGGACTCCACCCCATGTGCAAAGTACAGCTGCGCTCTGAGCAGGTCACACCTATGTAAGCAGCAGTAACAGAAGCCTTTAAATGATCATAGAAAAAGTAAAGAGCTATAGATTAAGGACTTAACAAGGCTTTACACTTTAATCCTAAGCAAAGAGCAGACCCAGCAATCTAAAAACATAATCACAAGCAGAATTGTAGGTTACTGACCTTGTACTGTATAATTTAATGGGGCACACATAGTTCTAGGCTGCAAGAAATGGTTTACAGGAAATAAATACATATTCTGGCATTTTATGAATAAATTATTGTAACACTAATTGCAATTAAATTGCCACGTTTTAATAAGATCTAGTAATTAAGCCACAAGTGGCTTGATGCCTAGATTTTGCCTGAAAAGTCACCAAAGAAAAAGTATTTAACTCAGCTAAAATATTTGTGAATATATTTTTAACTGTTTTCTCTTTAGGGAAGACATTGATGGGAATATTAATTGTATATGAAAGAATTAATTTATTCTTTTTTGTTTTCCTTTTAGGAGACACATTAGCATAGGAAAAATGGAGAGAAGCATTCAAGGAAATCCTTAACAACAGACTTTGTGGGCACCTTTGAAACAAAGGAAGTGAGGTAGAATTTGTTCTCACTACAAAATAAACTAACAGACTATTGGTAGGAATGTGACCCTGGGCCCTCTCCTACACAGAAAAACAGTGTCACTGCTTGCCTGTTCACATCCCCCCATGCTTGCATTGCTTCCAAGTCTCTCAGTTCCTTTGTGCTCAGTTTCTTCACACTGAAGAAGGGATATTCCAGCCAGGAATTGCCTAACAACTCCTCCTTCCCCCTGTGTGTAAACCTCTGTGCAGGTGTTGTCCTCCTCCTAGAGCTTGGGGCCACTCATGAATAACGGGGTTCCACAGCCCCTCTCACATTCCGAAGTGCTTCCCGAGTCTGCCTGTACTGCTTCCTGTGCTCCACGTCAGGTCACTCATGGATCCCCTGATCTCGGAATGCACTACATGCTCAACAAGTACTAACTGACTGAAGGGAAAGAAGGGAGAAAAGAAAGAACGGAAGGTAAGAAGGAAGGAAATGTCTTTCCTGAAGCTCAAATAGATCACTGCTTATTCATCTGTATGGCTATTCATTTAAAAATAATGAGCACTGTTGTATGCAGATGCCTATAAGATAAATGGAAAGTGAAGCTGAAAGAGACAGAGAGAAAGAATGAGAGAAAAAGGGAGAGTCAGAGAAGACACAGATATGGCAGCGTGTGTGGAGGAACAAACAAGCAAAAAATGCTGCCCTCACATAACTCAGATTCACTTGAAACAATAAGGATTACACACACAAAATAAACAAAACAGCAACGAAAACAAAAGTATTTACCAAGAGTTGCAGTGAGAGTCAGTCATTTGTTTCTTACCATGATAAGCCTAGGCACAGGGACTGGAGCTATATCATTTAAGACATGGTTAAATTGAGGTGCAAAGTCCAGAAAGCCTCTCAGGGATAACAGAGACCTGCATATCTAACCAACACAATCTGACTTTGGATTCTGAATACTTAACTACTACATGATAAAATTCTCAAAAACATGAATGACATGGGTTCAAAGAAATAAATCATCATTGATAATTAATTTCAAAGAAAGTTCCACAGAAATGTCAAAAACTATGAAGAATCTAAGGCTTTACCATACTTGTCAGGTAAAAACTAGCTAGCCACCATTTTATTGAGACTGGCATAAAACGTGAAACTTCTGGGTCAGAAACAATGGAAGTTTATTACAGTAGTCAGCGTTGCTGGAATATCCACATTTTCTCCAAATCTTCAATCGATGATATTTATAAGGGTAGATTCTGAAGCATAGTGAATTCGAATCTTTTATACTAGATCATAAGAAAATTTCTCCTCTGTTCAGTGAGTGATAGTATCTTCACTTTCCAAGATGGCGAATAAATCTCTCTTTGCTCTCTGTCTACCAAACATGTTCGTTACATAAGCATCCTTGAAAAGATAATACAAAACATAATCCCTCACTGTCCTGTTTACAAGATTACAGAAACACAAGAGACCTTTGTAGAATTTCCTCATAACAAACCACATATCAGGTCCAGCGACTCTTAAAATACGGAAAAAATTCAAGCAAAAGAAAAATGGAGGACAGGAACTGAGTGACAGAAATCACTATAGAAATAACAGTGTAATTGGCTTGCTATGAGTGATGCCTTCAGATGTACAGAATGTGAGACAGATCCAGACAGGTCAGCTCAACTGCTACAGGTAGGAGAGAGAGAGACAGATACAGGTAGAAAGAGACAAAGATAGAGAGACACAGAGAGAGAGGGACAAAGAGAGAGGTTTAGAGATTCATTTTACCTAAATTCTTCATAGTGCCTTTACCCACAAGCTAATCTACACTGTCTGATCCTTGTTTTTCTCAGAAAGAAAAATTTATAGAAAAACAACAGCACACATGGCATCCACTGGCCTTGAAAATCTCAGTGCGTTTCACTGCTGGCCGGTAAGGGGTGTGAGACCAAAGAGGCAAATAGCACCATCTGTAGATGGACAAATGTCTGGCCAAGGAGACAACAGCTCTGCACAAATAAAACACCAAAAAACAAATAAGTACCACTTCTCAGAGACAGCGGAGGGGGAAGAGCTTTGATAACACAGCAGTGTTTAGACTGTGACTCTTCCTACTTTCTCATGCATGTGTGCAGCATGTAAGTCGCAATAATTCTGACTGAAAACTTGTAATATTTTTTCTACAAATTTGTAATGATTTATATAATTTTTATACTTACATGCATTATTTATAGATAAATTTGCTCAAATTGAATAAAACCTCATCAAAGAGGAAAGGAAGGAAGCTGCTGTACATACTGTGTAAAGTGTTCACTAAATAATTATGTAATCATGTGTTCCTTTGACCTGGTAATGTTAGTATTAGAATGCACACTAGTGTTTTTTTAATTTCAAAAAGAGTTTTTACATAAAATGTTTAGTCTACTTCATAAATTGGAAGTTATAAAACATTTATTAGTAAATCCATTGGAGTATTATTAAGATATCATAGTTGAACTTTTTATGCCTGTCTTATATATATTTTAAAAACACCGGGAAATAGTCATGGAATGATAACTTGTACGTAAAGTTCAATTTATCCAAATTATTTCAAGTGTCTTAAGTACAACAGTAAGTCTGTTACCACTGTTACTATGATTCTTTTCTGCATCTTCTCTTACCTCTCCTGCTCCTCCCCTTCTTTCTCATGCTGGAATGAGGCCGGGGGAGTTTAGCTACTCAACTACATCCTAGCTTTTTGTATTTTTTTTTTTTTGAAACTAGATCTTACTGAATTTCCTATTCAGGACTCCAACTTGTGATCCTCCTGCCTCAGCCTGCCTGAGTGCTGGGATTAATAGGCGCATACCAACACACTTCGCTCTATTTTTCTTCTTCTATTCCCATTTGGTGCATTTTCTTAATTTTTTGCATTTATATGCATCATTTGCATGATTAACAATAATAGGAAGCTATATCCCGGAACTTCACCTCAGTTGAACTTGAATCTCTTACCTGCTCTAATATTGTTTGATTTTTTTAAAAAATTAAAGGAAAAATAATCACAATTTAGTGATTAGAAACAAAAGCACACATCACTTCTTAGTTTAAAATAATGTTAATTTTCCAAACATTTGCCAATGGCATGCTTGGGAAGAAACAGTACCCACAAAGGTGAGCTGTGTTCACCTGAGCCTTAAAGGAGGAGCTGCTGCTGCCCTGTGTCCTGCGGTGGGCTCTGCTGGGGAGGACTCAGGGCCTCCTCCTTGGACAGAAATAAATAAGGGAACTCTTGACTCAAAGCAGGTTTCAATGGGATAAAACATCACCTTTCAGGCAACCCATTCGGGACCCATCCTGTCTCTCAGGAGCTATTCTTATTCCCCATTCAAATTCCCCAATAAATTTTCCTACTCTTAAAAAAAAAAAAACACCTTTCTATTTGAAGAGAAAAATGAACTTGTGGCTGTTAGGATACAATACAGAAGAGAAGGGAGGTGTGAGGTAGTGGCCTGCGGAAGGGACCGGTAGCAGGGAGGGGAGTTGGTGGTGCACAAGACAGAGGGTCAGTTTACATTCGCACTAAATGAGGGAGAATTGAGATGCCAGTGTCAAGATAGATGCTTCCCAGGTGGAAGTAGGCAGAGCAGAGCAGGCTTGCTTGGGGAAGGCCACTCCTGAGATGAGGGGACTTGGACAGAGAATGTCCAGTGCAAACCGGTAGAAATTTTCAGAAGTCAAACACATGGCACCTTGCTGCCCTACTGGGTGCTGAAGGAACTGGAAGATACAGAGAATGATTAAGGAAGAGAAGAGCTCAAAATACTTCTTTCACTTAAACTGGCTGACTGGGGTTATGTTGCCTAATCTATCACCCTGATGATGCTAACAAATCACCCCAGAAGTCAAAGAATTCGGTTTGTAATCAGTCACATGTGACCAGAGCAACCTCCCCAGTCAGTGGTGGTGACAGGGAGAGCACCTGTTCCAGCAGAAAAGCAGTGAACACTCCATCCGAAGGGCAGGTGCTCAGGAAAAGAGCAACACTGGTTTAGTCAAGCATGGTTGATGCATTCTTCGCAGATTCAGCTGAGGCCCTGTTGTTTCATTTCCCTTGTGGTAGAATGAGTAAATGGGCAAAGGAAGAATTCAGGAACTACACTAACTGATCTCTCATCACACAGAAACAAAGACCAGCACTCTCCGTACAAACAAATCACTTTGGGAGCTTGTTTAAAATGTACGTTTCCAAGCCAAAGCCCACAGGGCTTCTTGCTCAGTGGATCCTGGGGCGGGTCTCATGAATTTGTATATTTAATATTCACCTCTCCCCACCCCAGCTTAAAGCTGTTTCTTAGTCTTGACCTTGGAAGCATACTTTTTTCCACACACAAAAACGCACATCTTATAGCCATTTCCCTTTTCTTTCTCTTCTTTTCTTTAAAAACTTCTTTTAAGAGACCTCTAATAAGAAAATTAAAGGGAGTATATCATCATTCATTGACTTGCGATGCTCTGTATTTCTAGTTCACACAACAATTATCTTGCTGTTTTGAGGGCATTTTTATTAGTGTATGTTTGAAATACTTCATCTCCACATTCATTCTGAGGGGCTGGAAGGTGAGCGTAGCATGTCTGGGTCATTTTCAATTCCCTTTCCTCCTCCTTGTCCCCCCTGTTCCCCCACCCTTGCTCCATCTCCGGTGACGTTCCTTTTCCCTTCCTAACATCTGTGCTTTAACTCTTTCATTAATCTGTGCTCTACGTTTCTCATATAAGAGATAGCATACAATGCTTAACCTTCTGTTTCTGACTTATTTCGCTGAACATTTCATGTTCAATTCCCATCTGTTTTCCAGAAATTACGTTTTGAAGGTAATTCTCATGCCTTGAGTTGGCTGACATCTAAGGCATACGTTTAGTGAACCTCATGACCACGCCAGTGAACTGTAAAGCAATTCTTAAAATAATTTCTGAGACAGAAGTTGTCAAGATCATTTACAAAACTTTGGAGAGAACTTGTAATCCTGACATTCACATAAGCCTTATTCTTGGTGTGGTCATTGGAACTCTAAGGAATAAGTCCCCAAGACTCCTGTCAGGTGGTATGCACACATCTGCCAGGTGTTCAGCCACAACATGAAGGACTCTGATGGATACAAATGGTCCTCAGTCGTTTGGCCTCAGGACAGGATAATCAACTGGATGAGTCAGACAAAATTCTCATGAGCCCATTCAATATGAGTTCAGAAGTCAGAAGTAAAAACTTCAAGAGATCAGAAATATGAAGGGCATTTAACATGTAGGTAATTCTTTTTCTGGCTTTGGGAATGGAAAGTCCTACGTGTCTTTCACAAGCTTATAGGAGCTCCCTGTTGATTACCAAGAAAATGAGGATCTCAGTCTTGTAGCCACAAGGATTGAAACAATGCATGAATTGCAAGAATTTTAGCTAAGGACACTGACACATTGATTTCTGCCTTGTAAGACCCTGAGAAGAAAACTTACTACCACTGTATCTGAATTTCTGACATTTAGAAACTGTGAACTTATACGTAGACAGTCACTCTACATTTGTTGTAGTTTGTAACACAGCATTTGTCTCATACACTGGGTATCTTGTCTCAATTCCCATGGAAGATGTAGCATCTCTTTTCCTGGAGTCTGTCAAATAATGTTCCTAATGATAATTGTACATGACTTAGCAAGGCCCTGCCCTTTGTTGTTCTTACTGCACAGCACACCATGCATGGATAAGATAGATAACATAGGTTTGAGGAGGAGACACATGGTTTATATCTCCCTTTTCCCCTTTGCAGAAGTTTCATAAACAATATTTCCTTGATTTGTAAATGCTTAAATTGGCAATGTCTCGTTGCTTTAAGCAATTGGTGAATCCTGTTTTGGATGAACCCAGAAGGGAAATGTTTGGGTGTTCACCTCATTTTTTCAGAAGAAAATCCCTACTCAGAGGAAATTAGTTTGTCTCCAGGTTAAAGGTAGAATCAATAGCAATCTGAACACTGCTGGCTTAGTGTATATTTCATTACATCAAAGTGTATATGATGGAGATGTCCTTGGTTTCTGGCAAGCTATTGTTTGAAGAACCCTAAATGGGCCCCTTTTAAAAGAGCTGTTGGGCCATGTCTCTGAGTTCACTGATGATCAGATTTGGCCTTGCTGATCCAGGCGCCAAGCTAATGCAATCACAATCCACTGTGCTCAGCCTGGCTCCTGGAGAACAACTCCTTGCAGGGCAGGAAGCCAGGTGACCTTCATCAAACTCCTCTGGAAACTGCAGGAGAGAAATGAAGGAGGATGCTCCTTACAGGGGGCTAAGGTAAACGTGAGAGTTTACCTCTGGATGTCCTTGACCAAGATCTTTAACTATCACTTCTAAATACTGTAATTATTATTATTAATTATAGCTACAAATACGATATTATTTTATTGACAATGACTTGTAAGATACTCCCTTACCGTTGACCTTGTGCCGAATGATATTTTCATTTAATCTCACAACAACTGCAAAGGAAGATAATTAGCACCCTTATCATCTGTTTGGAGGAAAAATTGGAAATTTCGAAAATTAATGACAGACCATGCCAAAATGAGTAGTAATTGGTGTGGTGGAGCTAAAATGTAACTCCAGGTTTGTCTTCTATCAAAGGTCATGTTTTCAACCTTACATAAAACCTGGTTAAGCCCTAATGTAGCAGCCCAGCCTGCTGGAGTGTACTGAAATGTGGAGCAGGTAGCCTTATTTTTTTTGAAGGAGCACCTGATTTTATGACACCTCCCTCCAATAAAATCAGGAGGGAGTTATTGGCATGAATTGGGGGAATATCAAAATTTGAGCAATCAGAAGTTTAATCTCTATATTCTTTGGGTTCAAGATCAGTTTGAGTTACTGTGGAAGATCTTGATCAAGCCTCAGTTTGTGGTTTGTGGAGAGTTATGGGGGCAGTGAAAGAATGGTAGGTGTGGTGCATTAACCATGGGTGGTCAACTTATAACCCCCAGATGAACTAAGCATGATACCAGGTGGGGGAGGCCCCCTGGGGATTGTTGCCAGCAGCATAAGAGGCAGAACTGGAAGAGTAGAAGTTAGGCTGTTGGCAGTGGCAAAAAGGATTTTGGGAGCTATTGGAAGCTCCAAGGAGCTGTTGGCTGTTTTGGAGGAGCTCGTCATGCTGAGTTTCCTGAAGAACTTGGCTGTTTTCATCCTCTGAGGAGCTCGGGACCTCGTTGGCACTGAGAATGGCTTTGGTTCACTTTGAGGGAGCTCTGGTCCTCACTTTGAGACTTGCTTCCTGGCTTTGGAGGGGAAGATGGTACACCACCAGTCACTTGGAGAAGCTTGATGCATTGGCTTCCCTGATGGGACCTCGGCCATCTTAACCATCAGAGTAGCTCAGGACTGCACTGTTGCTGAGCATGGCTGTGGTAACTTCTGTGAGAGCTCTGGTTCTTACTTTGAGCATTGCTTCCTGGCTCCAGTGCAGATCCTTCAGCCTGCTAGCACAGATCCTTCATCCCAATGGCCCAGACTTCCTAGATTCCACCACTGACCCCTGGGCCTTCCCAATGCAGATCCGTGAAACAAGCCTGCATGAGATATTGTAATGGGCTCTGGGCCTCCAAGTGGACTTGTGGGAAGCATTGTTATGAGCTCTAAATCTTCAGCTGGACTCAGGCAGGATATTTCCTTGGTATCTAGGCCCTGGGCTAGTTTCCTTGGTCTTAGTGTGTGACAGATTTCCTTCACTCTTTTGTATATCATTCTTTGGGTGATTATAAATGTAGTTATAAAGTATGTACTGTATTATATTGTCTCCCCTTGCAAAATAAGCCCCAAACCAACACAATAAGGATTAATTTGTTTCCTCATTGACTGAATTAGATCTTTTCTTTGGGCTAGAGTAGAAGTGGTAGACCCATGGCATTGGTGTTACTTGTTTTTCTTTTAAGATGAAAAAGATAATCAATGTCTGAGTTGTTTTTTATTCTAAAAGCATCCTCAAAATTTGGGTTTAAATAAAACCTCATGAGTCAGGTTTACTTTTAGTGCTGGGACTTTGTGATAAATAAGTGGGTTTGGGGCTGCAGTTTGGGCGCTCATCTCTAAAAGGTTCGCCATCACTGGACTAGACCCTGAGATCACACAGAATCCGACAAAACTGAAATGAGGTCAAAAGACATGAATAAAGGGAAGGTGAGGAAACTCACGCCATTAAAGGGAATGGAGTGTGAGAAGAGTAGGACTGATCCTTCTTCTTTGGTTTCCCAGGAAGTTGAGATCTGACACAGATCACTAAGGGAGAGTTTGCTGAAGGCTCAATCAGTTGTTTTGAAAGTACAAACATGTCATCTGTATAAGACATAAATTTCTCAGGCTGGGGATATAGCTCAGTGGAATAAGCGCTTGCCTAGCATGCTCAGGGTCCTGAGTTCGATCCCCAGTACCGCAAAAAAAAAAAAAAAGACATAAATTTCTACCTAATGACAACATCAATACAAGAAATCACATCTGTTGAATATTTCAGTGTAAGTCATCCTGTTTTGTTTTTGCAATAATAGATGAGGAAGGAATTTTCATTTTCATTTTGATGACAATAATATTAAGGCAGAGACAGCAAATGTTTCACCTAATGCCACATCCCTCAAAATCAGCAAAACCACAATAAGATCTTTATCTATAAAAGCCTTTATGGTACTCTTAACAATAAAAATTTCTTTGCAACATCTTACAAAGCTGAGAGATAACCCACTTGTGAAGACAAGAGACTGAGAAAGACGTGAAATTTGACTTCATTCTGCTAGAGACATTTTCTTGCATACACACAGATCTTAGGATTTGGAATAGAACAGAAGGATTATACACTATTGTATCAACTTCAAAACAAATTCTCATGCTCCTGACACTACTGCCATTATTAAGTGATGTCTGTGTACTAATATCTGGACAGATTTTAGGGCTGCAGCCAACTCAATGTGGCAGAAGTGACTTTATATGATTTCTATGAGGACATCTCAGAATATCATCCAATGCCTTCCTTGGAGTCATGAGCCATATGTAAAATCTCTGACAATCTGGTGCTGGTGTGTTGGGGGATCATATGTAGGGTCTCCTGTAGGGTCTCCTGCTTCAGAAAAGCTCCAGAATTTTATCTTTCCCAAAAAAGGAGCCAAACGGAAGTGGGTCATTCAAGACATCCATCTCTCTGTCATCTCTCTCCAGAAGCAAATTCTATTAGCGCCCCGTGAAACAAAAGAACTGCTTAGCATGCCCTGCCCAGTTCTTGATCGACAAAACTCTAAATTGTGAGAAAGAGATTGTCATTGTAAGATACTCACTTTTCAAGTACCATCAGTAGGTAACTGGAACAGTGTGTATATGACTGTGTGTGTGTGTGCGCGCATGAGTTGTGTGTGTGTAAGTGTGAGTGTGAGTGTGTGTGTGTGTGTGTGTGTGTGTGATTGGGCATGTATTGGTACAGGAAACCAATGGCAAGCTTAACATGTCAAAGACACAGAAATTAGCTAAAAGGACACTAACAATATACCACAATGTCTTGATTTTAGATGTAGCTCAGAACCAGCCATAGCTTCTTTAGAGCGTAGTAATTTTAGTGCTTTTGGGGTAACCAGCCAGCAGGCCAGGCAGATATAAAAAGAATTAATTTTAACTTAAAAGTATTTTCAAAATTTTTATTTTAGTTGTTGTGGATTACCGAGTGATCATGAAAAGCATGTTATTCATCCAGCCCTCTACTGAGGTATCAAGAAATACAGACATTTTTAAAATGAAGATGGATGCCAGGTTTTTCATCACAAAGTGCCCCATTTAAGGGAAGCAGAGACATGGAGATTTTGCGGAGCATGGTAAAATAAATACTTTCTATTACGATGATTGGCAATACTAGATGGTCATCACCAGTAGCAGCAGTAGCAGCATCACGTGCCTTAAATAAATTATCGGGAGGATCTAATGAGCCACACAGTCACACTTTCCGCTTGTAGAAGTGATAATTGCTTCAGAATAAAATCTAGGCTTCCACAGTGGTCAGTAATTGCCAATTAGTCTCAGGCTCAGAGAAGGAACTCTAAATCTCCTTACTCTAGGCAAATTAAACTGAGTCTTTCTCTCTCTCTCTCTCTCTCTCACACACACACACACACACACACACACACACACACACAGGTAAGCAGTAGCTTTTTCTTGGTGATGCATGCTGATATACTGCGTAAGTTCCATCAGACAAGTGTATGAAACCTTTCTTGCATGTTACATAAATATTCACGTTAGCATCACAAGAAACATGAGCCTGAATGGAGAGAAAACTCTTACACATAGGACTGAAGAAACAGACTCATGGTACCTCATATAAAGGAAATATAACAAAGTGTATTTATTCCTGGTCTATTGCCCTGCGTATTCTGCTGTAGTCCATAGGAGTGGAAGTTCCAGGGTTTGGGTTGAAATCCTTTTTTGACTCCCAGTTTCAGGGTTACCTTAGGTTTTATGTTTATCTCCTCAAAACCTTGTTTTACCCTCTGTAAAGGGGGAATAATGGTATCAGCTACGGTGAAATATTCATATTTTGGTAGAAGGAACGAGTGATAAAAGGGGAAAAGCACTGAATTAGTTCATAAATTGAGTAAACTGTCCATATTAGACCAATGACAGAAACAGTCTGTCCAGGCCTGATTTGCGGATCACCAGGATCCACATGTTAAGCAATGCCAGCCTGCAGCAAAGAAGACCCTCTAGAAATCTATCGCCATGTGATGCAAGCGACTCAAGAGGAGAAATGAGACTGGAGACATTTGCATCAGAGCGGACCAGTGGAAAAGGGAGGTTGAGAATAGTAGGTGGACCTCAGAGCGTGAAGTCATTTCAGACGAGACAAACAGTCCCCTGAGGGCACGGGACTAGCTGCTTGTTTGGGTAGTGTGAGAGTCTTAGAGACTGTAGTAGTGTAAGTACCAGGAAATAAAAGTAGCCTGATACTTTCCTTCCATCAGTCTATGGGAAACTTTGGTACTGACCTCAGGCTTCTTTATTCTTTTTCAGTCTTCATCCTTAGGATAGGACTTTGTCCATGGCAGCCTCTGGCACAGGCTGAGTTTGTTGGTGGCCCTCCCAACTGTCACTTCAACTGAGCGTTTAGAAAGAGCACTGCATCTGTCTGTGGAGAGCAATGGGCTGTGTGCATGTGTGGGCTCATGACTCTCACCCTCGGGGTGCCTGCTGGGCCACTTTCCCCAATTCAATGGCCCTCCCACCAACTGACTTCTGAAGAAACGAGCTCCAGCTAAATCCCATGGGGGATGACACCAAAGTACCAAAAAAACAAGCCAGTAGGACCCCTGAAGGGAGAATTTGAATGCAGGGATGCACATGTAAAATTGAAATAGGGGATGTGAAAGGTGAAAGAAAGTGTGATTGAGGTTGGAATATTAGGCCCTAGGCACACAGACCTGTTATGGGAGTCTTTGGGAAATGGCTCAGCAACATAGAAGGAAGCAGTTGAGGAGTGAGATGCAGAGAAGCCATGAGAAGAATAAATTAAGCTAACAGAAATTCAGCTCTAGATCTTCCTGAGGCCTGGTACTGAGCTCTCCATGTGTTCCAGTGAGACCGAAGATGTCTTGCTTTCACTTCATTTAAAGGATAAGCCTCTTAGAAAGCCATTTCTAAGCTTCAGTAGCACCCTCATAGCCTAGGAGAAATAAGGATGGTGTTGTACGGTGGTGTAAACCAGAGATGGAAATAAAACATACCCAGGCCTGGGCTCTACAGTACTACGTTATTTATCTGATACTCAGATCCTGTGTCTTTCAAGTGCGTAAACAAACAACTGTCTTGTGTGTGTTTTGCACACATTGAATCATTCAGTCCATAGAATTTCTACCTTGTACCTGGCATATGTTAGCTGACCTGCTGGTTATTTATATAATAAACTGTGTGACTTTATGTAAATTAATCAAAGGGATCTCTTACTTTGCATAGCAAAACTGGCAGGTAGAACACAGATTAGGTTCCAGTCCCTCTTATTCCCCTCTGCTGCTGTACTGTTTTGGCTGTGTAACTCACGTGAGAGTACATGGAAGCCTGATGGAGTCGGCATTCAGTACCTAACAGTTATTATGATGTGGGTACAGATCATATATACTCAGATTAACTTCCTTCAGCAAAACAGCAGGGATATATGTAAGAAAATTGTGACTAGTATCTTTCCCCACTACACAGATTGTTTTTCCTAAAAAAAAAAAAAAGAGAGAGAGGAAATAGTGTGAAAATACAAGTACTATTGAGGTTTCCAGCTGGATGGGAAAATTGATTCAATTGTTAATAACACCAATTATATCTCCTTAGATATTACTGAAAGTGGTTTTTACTCATGGGTCACACATTATTTTTTTAACTTAATGCTTGACCCAATTGTTACCCTAAGTGCTAAATCAAAAACAGATTAAAATTAAATATGTCCCTATCTTCCAGAACAGTAGCTACCACCTGGGGACTAGTTAATCTGTCTTAAATATAGAGTGCATAATTCAAATTAGCATTGGAGGGAAAACACGACTTGCTAAATTTCAGATACGCAAAGAGTTAAAGCTGTAGAAAAGTTTATGAGATTCAATATGCTACCGTTTTCGGTTTGAGCATTTAAATTCACTTCGAAGTTCAGTTAGTCATATAGCCTTTTAGATGATCTTTCCCGGGGCCTTCCTGAACCTTACAACTCTAAGAGAAAAGCTGACTCAATCTGACTTGATGCAACAAGTGGCAGTAGGCTAAGCCCCAGAGCTGTAGCACCCCTGAGAGTGACACAGACCTCATCAAGTGACATTTGCAGTTAGGATCAATAACATACATGTGAAATTGGGTGCAGAGACTGTTTGGAGTTTGGGTGACAGCACCACAGAAAACACATGTAACCCTTTCTTACTGAGAGCTCTTTCACCATGACAAAACGCCCGAGAAGGTCGGGAGAAATGATTTACTGTGACTCAGAGTTACAACAGTTTCCGTCCACGGTTGAACGGTTCCACTACTTGCGGACCTCTGGTGGGGCAGACACATTTCAACAGGGCTGTATCGTGCAGCAGACAGTCACCTCACGTGCAAGGAGGCAGAGGAAAGAGGGAACAGAAGGACCGGGAGGAAGATGTACTTGTCCAGGATACACACCTAGGTTCCACTTCTAAAATTCTACCACCTCCCTATCAAATAATGAATCTGTCAATGGCTTAGTTAATTGATAGGGTCAGAGTTCTTATGACCAAGTCATTTCCTCAACGATTTCAACACTGACCATTGTTGCACTGGTATCCAACCTTTAATGCATGAATTTGGTGGTGGGGGGGATTAGATTCTAGGCACATAATCCTAGACCACTGGGTATGTCTCATCCATACTATGCTTCACTGTTCACATTTTAGTGGGAATGAGGTGTTAAAAATCAGAATTGTATGACCTTCTCACCCTCAGAATAAGATCGGCAGTAACCGGAAAAGGAGCTGTGAATCAAGTCAATGCTGCACACTTAGGGGAATCATTTGGAAGAAAGAGTAGGGGCAACATATCTGCCCGCAAGGTTGGCAACTCCCAACTGTATGTGATTTCTAGGATGGAGGGTTCAGTCTAACTCCCTTTCTGGAATAATGAATGCTGGGGCATAGCTAACAACGGCAACGGTTTTGCTGATTAAGTTTTCTAGAGTTTGTTTCCTTCTGTTTGTTTCAAAATGGTGTTGCAGAACCCAATTTTAAATAAGAAAAAGAACAGTAGATTTTACACATAATCAATTTTAATGTGCCTGTCATGCATTAGGTGTTCAAAACAGGGGCCCCTCACTTCTTTTTCACAAAGGATAAAAGGTTTTCTCCTACTATTGCAGAGGGAGAGAAACGTTAACTTTTCCCACAAAGGAACTGTACACACACATTCCCTAAGTATGAAACAGGCTCACTCTGCAATACATCTGCAGAGATTTCCTTCACCCTGCACACCAGTGGATTTCAGAGGTCAGGTGCTAAGTGGAGTCTTTAGAACAAAAAAGTTGAAGAGACCAGAATTTGAGATGATGTGGAAAGCTCTTAGCATCTTGTCTGAAACCCTTTTAAGCCATTTCAAAACATGTCACTACTTTTATCTAAAACGTAAACCTTAGATAGTATTCCTTCAAGTAAAATGTTACCCTCTATAGCACATACATGCATAGCCATATTAACACTAATTTTCTTGCAAATGCAACTCATTAAGTTACCAACATCAAGTATGAACCTACATTGCAGGTTACATTAGGGAAAGATTTTGTGAAGTTACATAGAGCAGTAATAAGTGAGAAGTGCAGGATGAGGTGAACAAATAAGTTTCACTATCGAAATCTCAATAAAGTTTTATTCCTTATATAAAAATAAAATGCCACTTGGTGTATATTATCTGATTATCACTAATGAGTCATTAAAGAGAAGCACTTGAAAACCACTCAAATTTTCTTAGGATGTGGAGTTGAAAATTGTGAATTAAATAAATGAAGAAACTAGGATTCTTTAAAAGGAACAAAAAAGCACAAACAGGAAAAGCGGCAATCTCTCTTAGAAGGAAAAAATGAGAGAGAAAAAGAAATGGGAAGACAGGGCACTCTACTGCTGCCAGTAATTCCCTGGCTTTTAACTCTGAGCATCAGAGCAATTTGAGAGAACGAAGCAGACCATAGCTTATACTGGTACTGAACTTCTGAAGATAGGAAGCTGGTCTGTGTTGAATGACCAGCTCAAAAATCTTCCCAGTTGGTGATGGTGAGATATGAGTGATTTCAGGTAATATTTAAGGTTCAAGGTTGTTTGGATTGTCTGAGTCTGAGTAGGTTCTCCTAGGTTTAGAATTAAGGCAAGTAACTTAAACTCTTTACGTCTCTGCTTCTGCCTCTCTAAAGTGACCATAATGTAAATAATAAAAAATTCAAAAGACTTTATGAGGAGTAATCAAGAATGTTTGTATAGAGCACATACTGGTATCATCAGTCTCCATCAGTCACAGATTCATCTTCCCCATCACCACTCCTTATACAGAATCTAAGTGAAGCATAAACAATCTTACCAAGATGACCATCAACTAGGAGTTGGCCAACTGAACACTGAAGTAAAAATTGACTTAGGGATTCAACATTGTTGAATAGAAAAGGAGCCACATTGGAGATACTAAGAAAAATTCAACTAAAAGCACGTGTAATTGGAAGAAAGGGAGAGACATACATTTCGATACTAAAATCAATCTGAAATAAGACACTTGAAAATCAAACAAAATATCGACATAGGATCATAAAAAATGGTAAGGCAGCCCACAGTTCTGCTGGTGGAACTCCTACCTGTGGGCAGAGCAGGGCCATCATATTGGGAAGTTTCAAAAAAAGAAAAACACAAAAAAATATTAAAAACAAAAAAAGATGGACAGAAATAGTGCAGCTAACTCAAGCTCCACAGGATAGATTTTGGATATAAGGAACCTTGACTATTTTGCCTTCCTCCAGGCATAAGATACTGCAACCTGGCAGTAGATTTTACTAGTATATGCAGGGGCCAGTGACCAGGGAACTGATCCCTCCACAGTGTGTTACCCATTTTTATTTATTTATTTTTGGTTTTTATCTTACCCCAGAGCAGCTACCTGGAGTCTCTAGGGACAACAAAGTTAGGAACCACAGCAATGGTGGTGAAGGCAGTGAGTGGGACAGCACACGCCTTTTGCCTGGAGACCAGTGTTTTGAGAGAGGGACTCCTATGTGTAGGATTTAAGCAGCAAAGGGCTGTGGTAGAGCAATGGATGAACGGTCTGCACTCCCCCTGCTGGAGAAGAGATTGAAGTGGGACCTAGCCCCCTTCAGCTGTGTCTGCCTTAGTTGGTGCAGGACCAGGGAGTCAGCCCACAGCACCCCACCCCACCCTACGCAGCATCAAGCGGTGCAAGAGATGTGCCAGTGGAAGTAGAATAGAGCAGTCTGTGTAAGCATTGGCAGGAGCCAAGTGTACATGGCACTAGGCGCGGCCTTGGACTGTTTCTGTCTGAGGATGCCACAGCTACTTGGAAAGCAATGCAGAGACAAACAGGGTAAGGAGTGGCTGGGACACCAAGGGACACACAGAAAGTTACTGGCTGAATACTGGCCCCAGCCCCGACATCCAGAGGCCAATGTCGGATCCCAACTCAGCACCAGAGCTTCTGCAAGATTGGCATGGTTTCCCAGCACAGATCTGGCCTCTGACTTGGACATGACCACAGAACTGTGGATGCCAGTGGACCTATATCATTATTTTTTCCTCTTTGGGTTGTTTGTTTTTTCTTTTTTCCATCTGATTCACTTGTTCACATTTTACTTTTATTGTTTAGTTTACTTGGCTCTGTTCTCACTTTCCACAACTTTCGTGATTTCTTTCTTATATTTCCAAGGAAGTGAACATTATCTCTCGTCTTCGTGATTCACTTCAGTGTCCTTTCGCTTTCTCCGTTCTGTCTTTCCTGTACTTCTCTCTAGTTTCCCGATGCTTAGGTGATCATCCTGTGTCCTCCAGCCTTGCTTCTACTATATTTCTCTTTGTTTGTATCTCCGATTTGTCCCCCACCTCTCTTACATTTCCCCTTAGAGGGTAAAATCACAAAACTAGAGAGAAAATCATTATATATAAGCTCTTCCTTCATGCTGGACTTTGTTATATAACTGTAGGTATTACTCCTATAGTTAATGGTTATAAATTAAAAGTTGCCACACTTTGTCTGCTTCTGGACTGTGCTTGTTGGTATTATTATTGTTAATTTTACTACTTCAGTCAGGATACTATAACTATTGTAATAAGTTGTTCTTCATTGTATGAAAACATTGTGATTATTTGGTGTTATAACCAGCACCATAGTCCAGTACCAAAGAATTGGCTGCTGAGCCAAATAGACAGCAACTGTTCATCTCTAATAAGTTGGGAAGGTAGGATCTTGGGACAGACTCAAAGGCCAAAACCCAGCTACACCTAGAGGACATCTGTGAAGAATAGACATTCTCTAGAGATGCCCTGATATTAGTTATAATGGTATCTACCATAGGCATCTTACAAACATCAATGCAGAAAACAAATTAAATCAAAAAATTAAAAACGACAAGATGCAGAAGCAAAATCCAACACAAGATCTCCAGGTCACGCAGGATGAGCTCAGAAGAAAACAAGATAAAGGAAATCGGAAGGCACCCACCTGAATGGTAGAGGGAGAAGAATAAACACAGATAAATGACGCTATAGAGAAAATCAGTTGAGAAATAGTATCTCAAGATAATGAAAAATACATGACAGTCAAAGTGAAGGACCTGCCTAGTGAAGCTAGAGTGGACACAGATTAAAAAAAAAAAAAAAAAAAGTTTAGGAAAATGATGGAAACTACAAGTGCTCGACATAGGAAAGAAATGGAATCCATGAAACACAGTCAATGAGCTAACCAGGAGATTAAAAGTTCCACTGAAACTATACACAGCCAACTGAACCATGGTGAGGGCAGAATTGTAGAAGACAGGATTGCTGGTAGCCAACATGAAAGGAAAGATTTGTTAAAAATATCAAGGGACCATGAAAAATCAATCCAACAGCTGGTGGGTGATGGAAAAAGGAACAAAATAAGATCTGTCAGAGTCAACGAGAAAGTGGGAGACAGTGCAAATGACATGCAAAAGCATATTCACAGAAGTAATGGCAGAAAATTTCCCAAACATGGAGAAAGAAATTGACTTGCAAATAGGTGAGGCATATAAAATTTCCAATAGCCATGACCAAAATAAATGCATACTAAAGCATATAATAATCAAGATTCCAGAAATTCAGCAGAAAAACAGATTAATAGCTGTTAGACAAAGAAGCAATCACTCATAAAGGAAAGCCCATCAGAATCACAACAGAATATTCAAAAGAAGCCTTTAAACCAAGGAGATCTTGGAGTAAGTATTTCAAGTCCTGAAATGAAACACCCTCCACTCCAGATTGATGTGCCCCACAAAATTATCTTTCAAAATCCCTTGCCAAAGAAGATACTCCTGTCATAGAAAACAATTGAAGAAATTCATAACCACTAAACCAGCTCTCCAAAATGTTCTGAAGGATATTTTAGAAACAGATAACAAAGACCACAATTCCAAGACCACAAATAGAAAGAAGCTACAAGGAAAAGGAAAGCAATTAAGCAGAGGAGAAAAGCAGGTAGCTAACAACAGGAAAATAATATGTTAATGATAAGCCAGTGTATATCTGTTATGACAGTCCAAGTGGTGTCAATTCACCAATCAAAAAAACAAACTGGCAGAAGAGATAAAAAAATATGATCCAAAAATATGCTGCATACAAGAGGCATGTTTACCAAAAAGAAATATATAGCCTGAAAATAAAAAAATGGAATACAATACTTCATGTGACAGAAACCCAGAAGAGAAGCAGGGAAAGCTATTCTATTTGTAAGCAAAGTGAATTTTAAGCCAAGACCGATCAAGAGAGAAAAATATGGTCATTACATACTTGTTAAGGGAAGACTCCAAGAGAAAGAGATACCAACCATAAATATATATATGTACCAAATACTGCACCCCATTAAGTAAAACAAATATTAATGAAAAATGAAAGATCAACTAAGCACTAAAATAACTGTAATGGAAGGCATTAATATCCATCTGTCACAAACAGAGAGATCAACCAGACAAAAAGTCAAGAATAAAATACTATAATTGAACCAAACTTTTGAACAAATGGACTTAGTAGATCTCCATAGAGTGTTCCACCATACAACATGAGAACCCACATTCTTCTCAGTTAAACAGGGGATGTTCTCCCAAACAGACAACATACTAGCTCATAGAATATGCTTAAGTAAAGGCAAAGGAAGTGAAATTGGCCCATGCATAATATCAGACCATAGTGCAATAAAATAGGAAATAAGTGGCAAAAGAAACTACCAGAACTTCATAAACACTTGGAAATTGAATAGTACTTTCCTGAAAAAGCAATGTGTCACAAAATTAGATAGTTTCTACAGTTAAATGATAATGACAATACAATATTTCAGAATTTAAGCGACACCAGGAAACCAGTCCTAAGAAGGAAATTTATAGCAATAAATTCTCACACCAGAAAAACAGAGCACACTCAAATAAACAACCTAATGTTGACCCTCAGACCTCTCAAAAAGTAAAAGCAAATCAAGCACAAAGCTTAAACAAAGGAGGAAACTCTAAAGATCATAAATTTATGCAATAGAGACTAAGAAAATAGTACAAAGGATCAATGAATAGAAGATTTGGTTTTTGAAAGATTAAATAAAGTTGATAAATCCTTAGCCAACTTTATCAAGAAGGGAAAGAAAAGACTCAAATCTAAACAATGAAGAATGAAAGGGGTAAAGTTGTAACAGAAAAGAAAAAGAAAAAGAAGAAAAAATAAAAGGAAAGCTCTTTTAAATAAGGAGAGGAAGAGAGGTTGAAGGGAGTGTACGAAAATGGGGAAAGGAAGAGAAATTGAGAAAAGTCATGGACATGTACAAAGTCCCTATGATGAAAGTGATCACTGTCTGTAAATAAAATGTACCAATAAATTTAATTAACAATAAAAAAGATTAAAATGATAGGTTTAAAGCCTGTGGCATTTCCAGCCAGAGATAGAGATCTCTTAATAGGGAAGACTGTTTAAAGAGAGTCACTCATCATTCAATGTACCAAATAACACCAGGGCATTTACTCAGATCTCTGCCACATTGGTGGTTTAAGGGCCTCAGCAGAGGAGGCAGATTTCCTATGAATAAGTGGACCACTGGCACATGGCAGGCAGCTGCAGGCTTTCACGAGCATTAATATTGCTTAATGTTACAAATTTTAAATGCTGCAAATACAAGCATGACAAATAGAACAGCACAAAGTAATCATTAGGATTATAATGTGTGTGTGAATGTGTGATCAGAATAAGCACACTGCAAATAAAGCACCATATAAATGCTAAATACTTCATTTGCTGCTACAATAATGTGTCATATGGCTCGAGTTCTTAAGTACTTTATGTTCTTTGCTGGTATGAAGTCATTAATCCCATTTGTAAAATTAATGAGGAAACCCAGGGTACAAATTAGGGACCAGAGGGGGAAAACAAGTTACAGACAAATGATGGGTCATTTTTCTCTAAAGCTGTAATAATGCTTTGCTAAATAACACATTTTATCCTGTACCCCATTTTAAACACTGTGCAATCAACCCTGAAGAGAACTAATTATTACTGTGACATCAGTGATTTTGTGCTGGACAACCCACACATCACCAGGACCCAGAGTGAACTAGAGTCCTTTACAAGCCTCCTCTAAACCATTTCTGTTCCAATCAACCTTAGCAGGCTGAGTCAGCTTCCTCCCAAGAAACTGCAGTAGGTTAGTGACAGAGATTGTGTCCACTTTGCAAGATTTCCCGTTTACAAATTTGGATCCCTTTATCAGGCAGACCGTATACCTTAGTGATTTAGTAAATGAGTCTGGAGTCAGACAGACTGAATAAACCTCTGACAAATTACATAGCATCTCTGAGTCTAGGTGTCCTCATCTTTAAAATGGGTGCAATTAACTGGTTTTAGAATTAGTGACAAAACTACTATTTTCACTTTTATTAATAAGTTAGGCAATCCGGAATAAAAAGAAAAAATGTAGAGCAAAATGGGAAACGAAATCAGCTATAAATATCTTTCCAATGAAAATTATTAGGCTAAACTAGACACATCCTTCCCATATTTCAATGTCTCCTTGAAGTTACTGTGATTTAAAATTCCTCAGTCAGGGATAGCGAGAGAGAAACAGAAATTCCTCCTAGGAATTTGAGTCCCCAAAGTTATCAGGTAGCAACAAAGCACTTTTCTGTATGACGTTGGTATTTTGATACCGCTGGTCATGGTTTATGCACTGTGTGTATTTAAAAATATTCACCTCTCCATAGAAAGAGACAGACAGCAGGGAACTTGGCAGTGCTCTCTGGCAGAGAACCTCTTTGTCTGGAAGGACATCCCAAAGCTTCTGTCCTTTTGCACAGTTAGGAGACATAATTACGGGGGGAGTTATGACAAAGGAACCTAATGCGATTTAAGTGACTTTTGTTAACCACTGTGACCACACTTATCCTCTGCTTCATTAGAGAGTGCACTTCAACCTTCTCAGTGTCTTCTGGTGGCTACTTTTAGAGGAAGCGCCTCTATCCTTTATGGTAAAATGTTACAAGCAATTTAGTGACCAGAGACTTGCCTGGGGCTCCTAAAACCATGCTTCAGTAAGAGTAGAATAATGATGAAATGATACCAGAGTTCAGCTTTCATGAAGATCTGCTTGTCCAGCTATTAGCAGACAGACGTTTCCAGAGTTCCTTCCGCAGGAGACAATTGTCACAGCTTCTTATGCCCCATCTATGATGGGGTCCGATCAGTGTCCACCAGCCCACCTGGACCACTGTAAAGGGCCATTCTAGCTCAGACGTCCCAGAAGAACCAACCCCGGGTACTGTTGGATCCGCATCCCAGCTGCGTTTGTGTGTGGCCTATTTTTCGTCTCATTTTCCCCACAAGTGGTAATTACTGGAAATTCCAAATAAACACCCTTTCCACTAAACTCTGTACCCACGCTTCTCTCCCAGGTCCTGCAAGACGTTCCAGTGATATCTTTATCTTTCAAACAAGGACATTTTAAACATGAAACGAGGGCTCATTAGGTATTATCCTGGAACAGCGCATTGCCGTCATTCCCTGTCAGACTGCTCCTCTTGGTTTCCCACATAATTATCCCACTGTTTTTGTCACTTTCTAAAGCAGTTCTGGAAATCCTCTTTCCTGAGTATCTTCGCAAGGAGTGATAAAACATGTATAGGAATTGCTGCCGCCCAGTGCCTTCCAACAGAATGGCAACATTTAAAAAAAGATTCATGGTATTCCCTCACCCCCTTATTCACTGAACTGGTACCATATGACTTCTGTGCTTCTCAGAATTCAAAACGACCTTGAAAGGTAAAAGAGTTGATTGTGAACACTGAGGCATCCAGGACAGCACAACTACAGAAACTCATGAAATAGGACTCTCATAACTCATTCAGAAAGTGTGTGGGTCAAGTGTATTGGGGGATGTATTTAGAGGAGAATTAGTGGCAATGTGCCTTTTACCCTTATAAATATTTTTCACTTAAATATTTGCTTTAGTTTTTCATCACACCTTGTAGGTGAGTGAATGGAGGTATATATAGGATTGATTCACAATTGCATAACTATATTATTTTAGTAATGATAATATGCCATTACATACATAAATGTACATATTTATGGATTTAGTGTACACATATACTATATCATGTATATAACCACATTTTTAGACTAAAAGGAGCTAAAGTGTAATTAAAGGAAATTTTGACTTCAGGTAAATGCTTCTTTACCACAGGAACATGGGTTCTTAAATTGCTCAGTGCCCTGTAGTCCTTCTTCTGCAACCCTACACTGACATGAGTCCTGTTCACTCTCAGCATCACTTCACTGAAGGAGGCCTGCCTGTAGCTTAAAGAAAGTTGGTAGTCATGGTTTGCACTGAAAGAATATCAAGGATGCTCTCAAGCCTTGAGGACCTCCTCTACCAGGCTCCTGCAACGTCTGAAAACTCTCACTTTGGATACTGATTAGAGAAAAGCTTTTCTAGCCATGTTGCTTGGAGAGGTGTGTGAGAAATAGGCTTTGTCTTTTTTCTCAAAGTGCAAGGCCAAAGCCACTCCATTTTGAATTCAAATGACCTGGCTATTTACTCACTACACACCCACCTCTGTTAATATACTGAGCTCCAAGAAATGGTGACTACTTAGTTTTTCCCAGAACACACCCAGTTATCGAGATAAGAACCAAGAACTTTCCATTCCAAACCATACATCCCTGTCTCTAACTTACCAGCCATGCACCACCTCCTCCCTTTCGAGCCACTAGATCAGTCCGCCACAGTAGATTGTAAATCTTTGAATTTAAAGGATAGCTGCCACCCCCAAATTAGGGATAAAAGGGCAGCCTTCCTTTATCCTGCATTCCTTCTATGTCATGCTTGCACCCTTCAGCAGAAGTAAACTTTAAGTTTGCCATGCTGAGATCTCTTCTTGCCTTGTGTCATGCATTCTTTCCATCTCAGATGATTTCATCAAGGAGCTTGTTTCCAGCAGGCGGACTGACACAGTGAGAAGACCCCTTCCCTCAGAGTTAGAAGCTCAGGTCCTTGTGTCCAGGTCTATGACAATCTGAAAGCCTCAGAAGGTTTAAAACATAATTTTCATACTTCCTCAAGTGGTTGACTTAAAGATGAGAAGTGGGACTTGGTAGGAAAAGCTTTACAGTTTCTATCCTAAGTCAGATATGAACTTTGGGAGAACCTAAGAGTATTCCCTAAGTATAACAACAGCATGCTTTATTTTCCTTGTGAAAGTTCCAAATTAAACCCCCATCCAACCATAATAATTAAACATGTCTATTTAACTTCCAAAAGTTTAAAAAATATTGCAACTCTTCCATTAAGTAGTTGTTCACATTTAGGTCTTTTGCTCAAATGGGTCAGCAGGAAATCAGAGCAAATTGATGGATACAGTTTCTGCCATATCTCTGACATTAACCGAAGTATTTGTATTCCAGGAGCTCAGTTTCTGTATTTTAAAATGGAGCTACTAAGATTGTGTGTGTAACATTTAGTGTAGTATAGTCAGTTAACTCCCTAATAAAAAAGTCCTACAGAATCTGACAGGCTACAAGAACTTGATATGTATCAGCTAACACAGTTACTCTTCACGAGTATAAAATGTCTGGAATATGGTGGACAATAACCTTCTGGAATGGGCAAGCCAGAATAGGCGAGGGAACCCTGCATAGCATGATGCTGCTTTTGGAAAGAAATGGAAGTCCTGCTATCCCAGCTCTTAATGTCACAAGAGCTCACAACTCTGGAGGGGTCTGTGGTACAAAGTCACTTCCACTCTCAAGCTACCCCAGATTCCAAAGGGAAAAATGTGAGACCCATACTTCATAAACTGCCTCTCCAAAGATCAGGGAGATTGCTCTCCCTGTGTGTTCTGTGTGCCACAGCCTCCCCAGATAACAGCTATAATCCCCCAAACTTCCGGAATCCTCATAGATTTAGGAATTTTTTTGAACCCATGAGTGTGTATCAAATAGTTCTCAGGAAATCTGCCTGGTGAGGTTATTGGTTTTGTTCTTATAACTTTGCCTCCTACCTTCTATTGAGCTCCGAACTGGAATGATTCAGCTTTTTTAGAACTAGAGACAAAAGAGAAAAATATAGTCCACTATTTTCTTTTCTTGAACATTATAACAGTACTCTTCCAATGGAATTTTTCGAAATACTAAATTTAAGAGTCTATACAAACCTATCTGTTACTCCACCTACCCTACGGTAAGGGTTGGGAAAATTCTAGGTACCTGGGTAAGAAGGCTCTTAGATCATGTCTTGGGTTCTGTCACATATAGGGAACTTGTCCAGAAGTACTTAAATTTATTGTCTGAAAATTTTTTTAAAAGGAGCAATACCTGGGGATGGATGCAAAGTGCCCACCCTTCCTTTAATGTGATCCCACTCAAACAGATGGAAGGGGGGTGTGTGGAATCACCTCCCTTTACTGTGCCTGAATGGGCACGTCAATGAGCATTACTGAATGCTTCCCTCATCATTCTGTGAAAGAATATGAAACTTGTTAGACTCCAAAGGAGGAGGTGTCTGTAGCAGGTACAGGCAGGTGACCCTGGAGCTCTGGGAACTAACTAGTGCTGCTTGTCTTCCTCTCCCCCCAGGAGGGCGGGCCACAGGGGGAGCGTCATGGCAACAACATCTGAGTCTGAGCATATTTCAGCTACCAGCTTCTAAAGCCTTCCTCCAGGAGGCCTGGGTTTGCTGAGGGAGAGTGGTCAGCTTTGCCTGATAGCACAAATAAGAATAGGAAGGATTTTCCAAAGAGATTAGAAAGGATTAGTGTCTTAAGTGGGTACAGATAGGCTTGGAGACTCTTTGTCCTCAGCCTCTTTTCCTCCTTTGGGCTGAGCCGTGTTTAAGAGTCTGGCTGCACACACAGTTCAATGTCCCGCTAATTGCAGCCTGCTCAGTAGCATGTCTGTACAATGTTTACTGCGGTGACTATGTAACAAAGTTTTATGGTTCAGAGAAAAATTTAAGAATCAAGAAAGAATGGTGTGTTTCACCCCTGTCTCTTGTCCACTGGGTGGTTTGTATCCTTCTCCACAGAGCTAAGTGCTTTTATCATTTTCCATAGAGCCTGTTAGAGTTTATGAAAATGTGAACATCTAAGTTCAGTTTTCCTTTTTCACACAAAAGGCAGCACATTCTCTGTACCGACTGTGGCATTGTTTTGTTTTCAGTTGTCCATTTTTGCCTCTTTGAAAATAAGCTTTTAATTATGAAGAAGTTTTTGATTTACAAAGAATCATGATCATAGTGAAGCTGCCTCATATTTTACACAATTACCCTGTTTTTTTTTTTTTTTTTTTGCAGTACTGGGGATCGAACAATTGCCCTGTTTTAATATCACATATTTTGTCACAGTTAACAACCACTATGAACACATTGTGATTATCAAAATTCAGTAGCTTATCCACATTTCCTTAGTTTTTACCTCATAACTTTTTCTTGCTCTAGTTCTCATTAAGGGTCCCTGTCACATTTAGTTAATGTTTGCCTGGATGCTTCTTGGTTGTAAAAGGTCTTTAGATTTTTCTTGTGTTTAATAAGTTGATGGGAAATTTTAGCCATACTGGTCGGGTATTTTGTAGCAAGTGCGTCAGTTGCACTTTTAAGAATGTTTTGGTTAGGCTTGGTGAAGTAGCAATAATCTAAGGCTGATTTGTTGAACTCCATCATGTGGCGAAAGCTCAACATTATCTTAATATCACTGTAGTCTCTTGGTTTAGCTATGCCTAAAGCTATAGATTTCCTTTAAATAAATGTGGATACATTTCTTGATTTTTCTAGTCAGAGTTGTTTTGTAATATTTTTACCAAAATAATCTCAGCTGTCAATTTATGTAAACAAGTGTGAACTTAATTTTTAATGTATTCAGAGACCCCAAACCAGGCAAAATCCAGTTTACATAGATTAGTCTGGAAGAATTTTTGAGCTTGGTCTGTCCAACATATCCTTAATCAGTTTACTGTTACACTTGATTTGCCGATAATCTTTGTAGACGTTTTTGAACAATTTAGGAGTAATGAATTTCCCATCTCATTCTAAAGATTCTCAAATTATCAAAGTCAAAAAACTCTTGTATCAATGATTCTTCTGTTTTAATCTGCATTAAATGCCCTGAGGAAATTTTTTACATGGGTGGTCCTAGGATCACACTTGAAGAAGACTGAATTAGGTTCTCTAATGATGTAGGAGCCACTATTAGAATGTAGTTGACTAACCATGTGCTCAACAGAGCAGTTTCTTGGAATTGCTTTCCAAATGTATCCTATAGAGGTATAAAGTTAGAATTGCTGAGTTCGCAAATTGCGTAAACATATTGAGAATTCAGCTTAACCTGAAATGTGAGTAGCTGCAGTTTGGTTGACAGGACAGATCATTTGAAGCCAGAGAGGATTCATGAGTTGGACTTACAAATTTCTTTGGCTCACAGTAAAAGGAGATAATTGAAAGATGAATTCGAGCAATAATTTTTGAAAGAAAATTATATTATGTTCATTGTCTTGTGCAGATACAGCTTTTTGAACAGTATTTTGAAAGGAAAAATAAGGAAATTACAAATATCTGGCTTCATTCTCACTTTCACATGCACTGTGATATGACAAAGATTTTAGAAGCTTCATTTTTCTGAACACCACTTACACTTAGAAATTCTTGTTTACTGGAGAGCTTCCATTTTACTGTCAGCTCAATGGGGACAGAGAACAGCCAGACCTTACATATTCCAGAACAGCACTGAGCACTCAAAAGATGCTCAGTAAATAGGCCCAAAATGGTGACTAATATTACATAATGCATCATATAAGTAGATCAGGAGGAATGCAAATGAAACTAAGAAATTTATTGCTCTTAACTGTGGGCTAGATTTCCTGGAAAATCCAAATTTACTAAGAGAATGTTAGAAAAATTGAAAATTGAACCCTATCACTGGCACTGACCAATATAATTTTAGTTAATTTAAAAAATTTCTTTGATCTTCAAATTTCTCACCGTGAATATTGAAGACATAATAAACAATTCCTCAAATTCTTTACAGAACTAACTTCATCGAGACATCCGATATACCTATAACCATTTTATAGATAAAAATCTGGGTGTACGATGCTTGTTCTAGAGTTGCATAACAGGCTTGTATAGGGCATTACTTAAGAACATTAATTCCCTCTGCCTTCCTTTCCTTTCCTTCTATTTCTTTCTGTATTTATGTGATTATTAACATGGCTATTCTGCATGCACATGCCCTGTGGAAGATCACTAATAATTTATACCTTTCCCTTGAATTAGGAGCCCACATTTTAACTACGTTCTTTTGCTTTTGATGAGATTCAAATTCTATCCATGTGCTTGTTTCATTAAGTGGTTAAAAAAAGTTCTCTTCTAACCTTGATGCATTATGTAAATGACAGAAACTAATCGGGCTCCAAGCATAATCTTCTGGGAATAGAACTTTGTGATCTCTCTGAGGAGCCTGACATACATTAGAGAGGAATTTGCTCACATTCTTCTTCTTCCTTAAGTCTTTTGATTTTCAGAAAAGGTTCAGATGCTTAAGTTTACTTTCCTGACAGATTTCTGGACTTCAAGTACAAATCAATAATGTCTACATGAGAGAGTCTCTCTCTCTCTGCCATATTCCTCTCTCTGTCCTTCTCCCTCTCCTCTCTTTATTTTAGCCTTGTGTGTATCATAGTTTTTGCCGTGGCTCACAGCTATTAGCACAACAATGATCAAATAGAGACACTCTAGGCATAAACCTGACAAGAGTAAGAAAACTAAGCACTGCTGGAACTCATTTGTAACACCATAGTATTCCAGAAGGTTGCAAAGTTTAACCTTCAGCAAGAGAAAGTGGATGGCTTTAATAGTTTCCTTTATAAATCTTTTTCTTCTCACTTCAAAATTGCTGATTCTTTTAGCTCTGTTTCTCCTATGATTGCTTCTAAAAGCTTATCTTTGTTTTAAAGCAAGAGTCACTTCAATATGCTTTGTTCATTGTGTGACCAAGCACAATGGGTGGCAGAATGAAGACCTGCCCTGACGGGTAAAATGCAGCCTGAGAATATCTGCTCTCTCTCTCTCCCTACAGGAATCATCCTAATTATTAAAAAAAAAAAAATTCTTTGGTTCTAGGTGTCTAAAATGCAACCTAATGATGTAATATCTTACTTATATTGGTCAAAAATTAAGCTCTTCCTGTATATAGATGTGAAATCAAGCACTGCCACTAATAGATATTATTTGGTGAAACAGAGAATTACTACCTTCCCTCAGCATTCCCTTCCCTCAAAACCAATGATAAGAACCGGCATCACAGAATTGTGGTGAGGGTTAAATAAGGTGCTTTTATAGAAATTTGTAGAGATCCTGGAAGATACTTGGAAAACACTTAGTAAGTGGTGGTGGTAAATATGAATGTTCTTTTTGTTTTGCAGCTGCCTGCAATTACTGAGTAACCCAGGGAACGGCCTCGGTTGGCTTAGGACAGCAACCAGAGAGAGACAGATCTACAGCTCCACACGTGAGAGCCACTGACTCTTGTGCTCTAATTCTTTCGTTTTCTTTGTTGTATAAATCTGCTGTCTAACTTCTCTTCCTCCGTTCCACACCCTCAATGTTCTTTGCCAATTTTTTCTTTCAAAACATGGTCCACTCAAAAACAGCCATTTTTTTAAAAACAGTTTTCCGTGTTTTCTAGAGTTGCTAGAAAGAAACCGTAAGAAACCATAAGGAACCAAAAATGTAGCTGAACAGAAATTGTAAACACGGTCCGTAACATAAAAATATTTAGCGTGGCGAAGTTAAAAATATTAATCTGTCACTAGAGAACAAAAACCTGGTAATACTTGCCTGAGATATTTCTCAGGAAATGCTATAATTGAAGCATTGAAAGCTGACCTCGAATTCCAGAGAAGCCGAAGGGCTCAGAGACACAAGCTAGAATTTAGGCCTTTGAAGGCACTGAGAGGTCACTTCACGCAGCCCTTCTCTTCATCTGTGACTGTTGCAAAATGAATCAAATGAATCTAGTGAGAGCATCTCCTGCGAAAGCATCTGGGTGCACAGAGTGAAGGAACATATGCTTTAAAAAGCGATCACTGAGCCAACGTACCCTCAATTCCGATCTCCGCGCTCAACGATGACACACTTCTCTGCTTCTGTGATTTCACAGAGGCCGTGATTGCTTCTTAATTTATCAGTATAGAAGTTATTTCCCACAAAAATTTGCACCCATGCAGAGGAATATGCTTTCTTCCTTTCTGGAGGAACTTCTTTTTTAATTGTGGAAAAATACATATTGCAAAGAAGTAACTATCCTAACTTTTTACGCATGCCGTCCAATGACACTAAGTACATTCATCACGTCGGGCAGCCACTGCTAACTGTGCATCGCCAGACCCTTCCCACCGTGCAAAGCTAAAACACTGCACCTATTAAACCGTAGTTCTTCATTTCACTTTCCCCTACCTGCCAGAGGCAGCTGGCACAGTACATTTAATCTCTATGATTTTAAGTGTGATTTTGAATATTTGTGATAACATATACATGCAGGCATGCAAAGGGAGATAGGAAAAGATGATGAAAACATCTTTGGAAAACATCTTTGGAAAAACATATTGCACTAAAAGGCCCATTGACAATGATGGGGGAAGTATGTTTGAAGTAAGGGAGAGTATTTTGAGAATTAATAGCAAAGTATCTTTAACTGTAGTATTTTTGTTTAAATATTCATCACAGGTTCTGATCTCATATATGTGTAGCAGGTAAATTATATATATGTGACCATATGTGATATAAACACATGATAATAATGATATATATAATATATGCATGTTATACATGTATATGTGCCTATATGTATATTATACCATGCATATAATGACACATGTGATATGTTTGACATGTACATATGTGCATACTGCTTATGTATGCATCTGGTGATCGACATTTAGGTTGCTTCCATGTTTTAGGTATTATTGATAGGGTCACTATTAACATTAGGCACACAAATATATTTTGAGATTCTGCTTTCTGTTCTTTAAATTTATACCCACAAGAGAAAATGTTGGCTCATTTGGCATTTCCATTTCCAATTTCTTGAATAATCACCACACTGTTTGCTGCATGGCCATTTCATACCATCAGAACCCTGTACAAGGATTCTAATTTCTCTGGATCTTCAGCAATCTTTAAGCTTTTGTGGTAAATGTTATCCTAATATGTGTGAAACGGGATCACACTCTGGTTTTGATTCATATTTCCCTAGTAATTAGTGGTATTCAGCATGTTTTCATGTACTTATTGACATTTATACATTTACTTTCAGAAATACCTATTTGATGTGTCTGCTTACTTTTTATTTTTTCACTATTTTTCCTTTTGTGATTGATTTTTAGGCAGCTTTTACTGTCTTTGATGCTCAGAAGTTTTTAATTTTAATGAAGTCAATTTTGTTTTATCTGTTACCCATATTTTTTATGTCACATCAAAAAAAAAATAGTCACAAAATTCAATTTTGGGAAATGCCGTTCTATGTTTTCTTCTAAGAGTTTTATAGTTGTAGTTCTAATGCGTAAATCATAAACCTATTTTGAAGTAATATTTATATGTGATATTAGGCAACAGTTCACCCTCATTTTTTTGTCAATTGTTACTGTTTATTTGTTGAAATGGCCTTCCTTTTTATTGAATAATTTTGATATCTTTGTCAAAAACCATTTGATCAATAGAAGGATTTAATTTTATGCTCTGAATCTATCCAATTAATCCGTACGCCTTTCTTCATGTAATTATCATATTGACTAAGTACTGTAGTTTTGCAGTTAAATTTTCAAGTAGAAATGTCTCATGTTTTTCTTCTTTATCAAGATCCATTTGGCTAACTGTGAGGTTTTATGTAGAGTTTGTGATAATTCTTTTTATTTCTCCTTAAAGCATCTTTGAGAAACGATATCAACTCTGTACATAATACTGGTTCCTTTTGATATATTAACAGCACTGGATTTTATAATCCATGGACATAGGGTATCTTTCTGTGTAGTTATGTGGAAATGAATATTCTGTAATTTTAATTTTGCAAGTCTTTCACTTTGGTTATATTAATTCCTACTTTTTTTGTCTTATTGTAAATGAAGATTTTATTTTTATTTCTTAATTGTTAGTTATCATTGCATAACAATGCAACTGACTTTGGCATGTTGACTTTGGGTCCAATAACTCCTGTTTTCATTCTAACATTTACGCGGAAGATGACAGCACCCAGACATCAGATAATTTTTTCTTGCCCAATTGTTCTAGATGGGATTTCCATCACTGTGTTGGATATAAGTGGTGAATCCTTGCCTTTTCCTGATGTGCAAAGGGGTCCTGGCACTGTCATGGTGTGACTCAGAGACATCCCTTCATGCGGCAGAGAAAACGGGGCTTCCATGACTGTTCGGCGCTGTTCTGTGGCCCCACCTGAGGTAGCTTTCCTACACTGACAGGCAGACTGACCTCTCATCTCACGTGCACACAAGTAAGCTGGTAGCGAGCAGGCGCAGGACTTGAACCTTTTCAAGCTTTACTTCCTTTTTTTTTTTTTTTTTTTTGCGGTACTGGGGATCGAACTCAGGACCCTGCGCCTGCTAGGCAGGCGCTTATTCCACTGAGCTATATCCCCAGCCCCTAAGCTTTACTTCCTTGATCAGCACTGATTTTACAAATGATGCGGCGCATCAACAGCATTCCGACCCAAATCTCCTGGTAAACTTGGCTATAACAGAGATTCATGGGGATCCAGGCATTTTTAGTCAAGTTCTGAAGCCTTTCAGCAGAACGAACTGCCAAAGCTGCACCAGACCCCAGTGCTGACTCTCCCTGGGTGTTCTCAAATGTCCTAGTCTTCAGTGTATAGCTCGCAATGGAAAAGCAATGAGATGAAGGGAAAATGTACAAACCAGCGCCAGATTGGATGAGGCTTTACCGCAAGGAGAAGGGGCTCTTAGCAAAAATGTGACGTGCAGCACTGCGTTCCAGCCTTTGAGCTCCAGGGCACAGATTTAGGAGCAGTCTTTCACCATCAGAGCAAAGATTCCCAAACTTTGCAAGACAAGGCCCTTATTACCCATCCCGTTTCCCACAAGCCCTACACAATGTGCACAAGGACCACATGCATAACTGCCTGCCAGAGGGGTGGGCATGGGTAACAAGTAGCAGACGAGGGTCTAAGATATGAAATCATCCCATCTTATCACATGAACTGTCCAGGTTTTCCTGTGGAAAGTGTGAGTCTTCAATGAACTCCAATACTTCATAACAGTCCCCTTAGGTTCTGCACATGCAATTGTTGCCTAGATTCTTGGGGCTTGAACAGATTCTTTGGGCTTCCTATGTAACCATTTCCCCAGAATCTTGCTTATCAGGTCATTTTAAAATCATGCACATTTCCCCTTACAATCTTCTGTCTTTTAGCTGCAAACACTCCTTCCCTTTCCCTTAATAATTACGCACCGTACTCCGCAGCGTGAGCGCCTGTGAAATGCGACTTTCTCCCTCACTGGCCCGAGGTGGAAGTGGGATCTGTACCTTCTTCACTCTCAACATTCCCAGCTGTCATCTGTCACTCAAGTGGCTTCGGTCCTGAAAATCATTTTTCCCAGGAGGTTATTCTAGTTATGTCACATGAAAAGAGATGAATATGGATGTCCAGGTGCTAAATTAAAATGTCAACTCTGAACTTTGGAAGTCAGAGCCTTCAAAAGCATCCATGATAAATCATCTCTCCACCCTCACAGGTAAAAGAAGCAGCTTTTTTTTTTTTATTTAATAAACTGAAGCCCGAGAGGAGAGGAAGTTGCATGGGCAGGTCCAAGGCAGAATGTTAAAAGCCTTCCGTCCAGCTCCCTTCTCAGGGCTAGCATCACTTATTATGTGGGTTTTGTTATTTATTCATAGGCTTTTTAGCAAATTGAATTTACATTGTAGATTTATTTTTAATGCAGAAGTGGTTAAATGTCTTTCAGGAAGTTTCAGAAAGCTCAGCAGACTCGAGTGTGAAGCATAATCTTGTCCTCTCCTGACGGTGTTCTTCACATTATTTCCCACTGGGTCCCAAAGCAGGCTCTAGAGAAAGCAACTTTTCTTCCTTCATGCTTCCCCACAGAATAACAGAAACTTCCCAGAGTTTCAAATGTTGTTTCCTTGTGTGGGAAGTTGAGATTCACGAGGAGAGATCCACAGCCACCAGTTCTGAGTATTTTAAACCCAGTTTCTTTCATCTTCTACAAGGCATCCTGTAATTCAGTAGCAGCCCCTGTAGTACCCGTCACGTGTGCCTAATATGTACATATGTGGTGGGGACACTACTGATGGGTAGAGGTGGACATTCTGCAGCAGAGATAATGACTAGCTTCATGCATAGATTATAACTATCAAAACCTTTCATTTGGCTACTTGATCAGACTTTTTAAAGAAGTAACATTACCTTACACTTCTTTAAATTGGAGAAATTACACTTCTCCAAATCCAATATGGCTCCCCACTGTCCAGATATTTTGATGACCTGACCCTAATTTACCTTTTCAAATTCATTTCTCCCTGTTCTGCAGTGGAGTTGTACATCCCAGGTAAAGTAGATAACTCTCTTCCTTTTACTCTCAGTGGTGTTTTCATCAGTTGATTTTTGTTGATTTTTTGTCTTTTGGTGACAGGGTCTCGCTATGCAGTTTAGGCTGGCTTTGAGCTCATTTTGTAGCCTAGGCTGGTCTCAAGCTTGCAGTGATCCTCCTTCTTCGGCCTCTCAAGTGCTGGGATTAGAGGCATGCACCACCATGCCTGGCTGTAAGTTGGTTTCTTTTTGCAATACGTTTTAGAATGAAATTTCTACACTCTATCTTAGCTGAGACTGAACCATGTCCTCTGCTAATCCTTCCCAGCCTAACTCCATCACAGTGCTGTACATGTTCCTTTGTTGGTGCTGTTTTGACATTAGGGGGTTGGGTATCTTTGTATTTTCTCCCTTCACATTGTTGTGATTTTGGATTCACTATTTTACCTCTATACCAACCTACAAATATCTCAGAAGCAAGAATTGGTGTGAAATAACTTAAATAACTTGCAGTTTCAAGTAGAATATCTTGATCATAGAAAATGTAGAATGTACGTATTTTGAGGAATTAGAAGGAATGTAAAAATAGGATTAAATTGTTACATTCTAATTAGAGTTTAGGTAAATATGAAAACTATCAATTTACCAAGGTAAAATTGAGCAACAATTAAAACTCACATTACTAATTACCCTAATATGGGGAAGAAAACCATAAACACATAGAAAACCACCAAATATCTTGTGAAAAAGATATTATACTGAAATTTGTCAGGAAAATGAATAAAATGACATTAAGATGGGGAAAAATGCTCAAACTCACCTGAAATTAATGAAATAAATGCAAAATATAGTTATACTAAGCAAATTGTCTACTTAAAATGTCATATTAAAGAAAAAGACAGTGCCCTGTTGTTAAGAACTTAGAAAAAGAGGTAAACTTTTACATTGCTGGAACAACTATATATTCAAACAAGTAAATGGAACATAGTACATCAGTATACAACAAAATGAAAGGCCTGTAACTTTTAGGTCCAATATTCACTTCTATGAATTTAGACTTAAGATATCTCTCAAAACATATGACATGATATAAATATAAAACTATGTATTGCATTCCTATTTGGAAAAACAAGACTATTAACAAATATCCATCTGTACCAGAATGATTAATTACATCACGTTATATTCAACAATAGAGTTTGTACATAAAACAAGCTGAGGGATTTCTCCATGAATTAATATGGAATGATCTACAACACTGATGGTTAAATGAAACAAACAAACAAAAAAAGAAAGTCCAAAAGTTTGTGGAGAGAAAAGAAAATAATTTCTGTAAAATATGACTTATTTACAACATGTTTCTGAAAAGTGCAAAGGAAAATGACATCATTATTCCTCAGGGGATTCACTGCTGAAATTTTAAGAAAAGGAAAATAAATTTTTAAAAACAAATAAATGAGAAAGGACAAGGTATCCTTATAGTAGACAACTAAAATATTTGACAGTGATAGGGTTAGTAAATTGTACTATCAGTACATGCAAAACTTGCAGAAAGGTTTGAATAGGTAAATTAAGTTGACGTTATCTTAAATAGATACGTATTCCTTAATTATGAAGATCAAGAAAACCAATTTTGTGGAGAAAACCCTTACCAGATACAAACTCTATGAAATAATTAAGTTAATTTTCATAAATAATAGAACAAATACCATCATATTTCATATATGATCCACTGAGAAGCACACCAAAGTGCTTCTGGGAAATAATGCATTATTTCAATTTAAGCATTATAGTAATTTGAGACAAATTTAAACTGAGAGATACCCTCTAAAATAACTGGTTCATATGTGCTTCAAAAATATCAAGGTAAAGGAAAGATTAAAGTAGAATAAAGAGCTGACAGCTAAATGAAATTCTTGAAAATGGGTTGATTGGGCCTGGAAATAAAAGTAAACACTTTAACCAGATATTATCAGGACAGCCCTTTCTTATTTCTAAAGAGTGATGCTTCTATTCTCGTTGAGGTGTATATAGTATGTCTTTTCTAATGAACAGATTCTTTTTTTTTTTTTTTTTTTTTGCGGTACTGGGGATCGAACTCAGGACCTTGCGCTTGCTAGGCAGGCGCTTATTCCACTGAGCTATATCCCCAGCCCCTAGTATGTCTTTTCTATAGAGAAATTTGGAAAGCATTTATTTTCAAATAGTTTCTCAACTCTCTGTCCAATATGCTATTTTCACAATGCTTCTAGTATTGTTGATTTTAATGGAGATTAATTTATAGATTATTTATACATCAACATGAAATTAGAATACGCATACGTCATCCTGTTTTTGAAAGTCATCAGGGACTTTAACTGGGTTAACATTAATCCAAAAGTACCATTTGCAGAAAATGGGCATAGTATCCATATTGAAGCTCTCAATCTGTGAAAGGTCACACCTTTGTTAGAATTTTTATTCATTCTGTAGGTCATTTTTATGATTCTCAGTTTAGTAGTTTTTCTTACATGATACTAAATTTATTCTAAATATATTTTTATATCAATTTTTAAAAATTATTGTGCCCTTTTTGATTTAGTTATTAAATATATTTCATTTTTATATACTGAACTTGCATTACCCATTTTTCCATTGCTTATTGGGATTGTTGAGAAGATTATAAAGGAACCTCTAGTGAGAAATAATTACATTTAGCTCTGTAGTATTTATAACTTTTACTTTTTCCTGTATTTCTGTACTAAATAGAACATCTGTAATACAGAACAGATTCACAAGACTAGATATCATTGACTCTTTAACATCTGTGTGAAAAACTTGTAGTTTTTTTACCATTTATTATGATATTAGTTGCAGCAATTTTGGGATTTTCTGAGTTTTCCTTTGTATACTTGCCTTTAGTATATACTTTGACAATTTGAAGGAGTTTTCTTATTTTTTTTGAGAATTATGTTTAACAATATATATTTTCTCTTCATTCATTACTATTATCATATATTTCTACCTTAGTGTCTAAGCATAAAGTTCATTGTTTGATTTTTGGATAACAAATTAAAGTGTTGTTTTTGAATCAATAAGTGTTACTTTCTGTATAAATCTGAATTTCTGCTATTTGAAGGATTTTTACCCTTATATTCATGAAAAATATTGTTTCTTCTTTTCCTTAATCGTAATATCTCTGGTTCCCTCCAAAAAAAATGGCCAGTTTTATAAAATTGACTGGAAAATGTTCTTTATTTTTGAATTTTCTGGGAGAATTTGTGTAGAACGTATTATATTGCTTTACTTGGTGATGCACAGCACACTTCACATGGGGCATCTGTGTCTGGAGATTTTTTTGTGGGCATACATTTCACTATGAATTAATTTTCTATAATAGATAGAGACCTAGTGAATTGTTCCTTTTGAATTTCTATAGTTATGGTAACCTTTCCCTTGCAGGAACTTTTCAATTGTACTTCAATGGTCAAGTAGTTTGGCAATGATAATATTTAACCATTATTTTAATACTATATTTAAATTATCCACCATCTACCATGACATCTACTCCTTTGCTGATACTGGAAATTTTTCTTCTTTCATAATTCACCTTATATACATGATTTTCTTTTAAATAATTTTGTTTAATGAGTGAAAAATCTCTAATGCTACTTATTTTGTTATATATGAAAGAAAAACATAATACAACCTTTCATATATATCATATCTAATATATGTAAGTATGCATATGCACACACATATGTGATCACTTTCATATAAATACATATAACAGATAAAATGGAAATTTTGTTTTGTAAGCAGATGACAATGTCTGTTTGGAAAATTTGAAAGAATCCAAGAAATATAGTTAATGAAACTATAGTAAGTTTAAACAATAAAATATTAGCTTCATGTAAGCAATTACTTCAATTTGAAATTAAAAACAGTAACGTTTAAGTTTCAGAAAAAATGAAATACTTAAGTATAAATCCAACTCCCTCTCTCTCCCTCTCTCTCTCTCTCTCTCTCTCTCTCTCTATATATATATATATATATATATATCTCAATATGTGGAAAACCACAAAACTCAGGTAAAAGCAATGAAAGATGATTCCAATAAAATAGATATAAATAAATAGGTATAACTATATAGCTATAAGTAAACTAGAATGGAAAGGTTAAAAAATAGCCCCTGCATTTTGGTTATAAGATTCAATATTGGTGTCAATTACTCCTCCACTGATGTATATAGACTAGTGCTATCCTAATCAAAGAGTGAAAATATTATTTGTAAACTGATATTTGTAAACTGTTCCTAAAGTGTATGGGGAAAGAAGAGGTACAACAAATGGACCAAACCCAGAATAGCCAAGGCAATTTAAAATGAGACCCCAAGGTGTATATAAAGCCAAGGTGATCAGGATAGTGCTAGCAGCGAAAGAGCAAACATGCAGGAGAGCACGGCGTGAGAACCCAGATGTGCTGCCCCCAGTCTCCAGTGGAGCACCCCTACCTCCAGCACAGGGGCAGCAGTGGTGGAAGAGAGCAAATCCAGGTGGCAGACACTTCCTGTCTGGCATTCCTTGCATGCTGCAAATTACTGAAACTTAGGATGCTACAGAATACGTGTGGGAGCAAAAACAAAAAATAGTAACTTCCATCAGCCAACAAGAGGTAAGGGCAACTCTATGTTGATTTCTGTTGGTAGATTTCTATATTCTGAATTTGTTGCTAATACATCAAAACATCACACTGTGCACCATATATATTGCTAATAATATCACAATTAAACAAAAAATTTGAGACCATTCTGAAAGACAGAAAACAGAAAAAATATCAGATCTGTAGACAAACAGAAATATGTGGAGGATTACTTGGGAAATGAATAAGAAATAGTATAAATGAACAAACAAAACCCACTAAGAATTAGCAAGTATTTAGGAAAATATAAGTCCTGAAGCAAATACAAGTTCAGTAAACATAAAATTATATTAAAAAAAGCCTTGATAGAATCAATACCAATGGAATATAACCAGGTATGGTAGTGAACTCTGATAATCTCAGCCCTTGGGAGGCTGAGACAGGAGGATCGCCCTGAGTTCAAGGACAGTCTGGGCTACATAAACGAGTTAAATGCCAGTATGCACTACAAGGTGAGACTCTGTCTCAACACAAACAACACAAACAGAATATAGAATAAAAAATAATATTATTGCAGCAAATTGGAAGTTAGACTTTGCACACAATAAAATAAAACACCTCAGAATTTATACGTCTAGTTTTATAAATAACATATAAGACTTCCGGTAAGATGGCGACCTGGTAAGCAGCAGAGAAAACTCCTCCAGGAGGATCGACAACCAGATACTGAAATACAGCAACATGAGAAAGACAAGAAGGAGAGAAATGGGAGCCCTGGTACCCTGGACCAAGGAAAGATCTGAAATGGGAATTGAAACTCTCAGAAAGAGCAAATAAGGTCTCTCCTGGAGATAAAGCTCAGAGGGCTGCCATGGCGCAGTTAAGAGGAAGAGGAGGTGGAAGAGGAAGGGGCCACCACTCCATACACACCCTCAGCCTGCTCCCTCATCCTGGCCCTCGCAGTTTCAGCTTCAGAGCCTCATGCTCATGGAAACATCCCCAGTCGGCTGGGGGAGAGCAAAGTCCTGAGAGATGGTTCAAAATGGAAGAGGAGAAAGTGTAGCCCAAAAAGCAAGCAGTGGAGGTCAGGAGGAGTGGTGGAATCCAGGGTGAGGTAACAAAGGCCACTGAAGCACAATCCCCACTCTGCAGAAATCTAATCAGTGCCCTGAGGCAGGCCAGAGTCAAGGCAACCAGTGAGCAGCCCACCACACCCAGCCCTATGCCTGCCCTGAGGATATGGCCTCAGACCTCTACACTGTGAGCAAATACCAGCAAAGAGTAGCAGAAAGCAGTGGAAGTGACCCCAGGACCATAAAAATTCCCAGTGATCCAGTCAAAAAACAAAAGGGAGCTGGAGCACAAGAGAAAGAGTGAGCTGCAGAGGGAGGCGGGCTATACAGCCCCACGCCCTTCTCACTCAACACCAAGCAGGAAGCATGAGCTGAGTTACCGGGCTTCAGCTCCCACCCTGAACTGCCTCTCCAAGCACCTTGAGTCCTGGTGGCCTGAGCAGTCACCATGTGATCCTGACAACAATGAGCTGAGTCAGTGGGCTTCAGGACTCACCCTAAACTACTAATATGAGCACCAAGAGTGACTCCACACTGCTTGTATATATGAAAAATGTACAAACCCATAGCATCAAACTACACAAAAAGCAGTAGTCTTGGAACCTGAGAGACAACAACATACTCTACACAGCAGACCAGAGAAAATCCTCCAATTCTTTCCGAGAACTGATAACTAAACTTAGTACACGCCATGAGCTACCACAGTAAGCACAGGTGGAGGAGACCTCACACCATTTGTGCCCAGCAGTGTAAGTGCACCCAATGCCCAGGGAGATGGAGTGGTGGGATGAGGTGAAGACATGGAACTAGGGTGTAGACCCGCCTCTCTAGCTGGGAGGCAATAGTCTCCAAAGTGTCATAGGAGGCATGCTGGGGGACATGGGAGAAGGGTCTCCCTTCGGGTTGCATGAGAGCCCTGAGGACCTAGACTGGGCCTCCTGCAGAGCATTGTTTGGACAGAGTCCAAGAGTCCACAGGGGTGGTCCCACAGAGGCGGTCCCACAGACTTGAATCCACCTGGGAGAACCCCACTCTTACCCCCGCGAGTCAGGCACTCGGCCCCATCATGCCCAGTGTCCCACCCCACCCGCAGGGTGTGTTAGGCACTCTGCTCGTTCCCCCCCCCATGTGCCAGGCACTCTGCCTGTCCCCCTCCCATGTGCCAGGCGCTCCTCCCCACCGCCAGAGCATGCCAGGCACTCTGTCCGCCCCCGGGGTGTGCCAGGCACTCTGCTCCACTCCCTGGAAGGCCCTGAAGACCTGCCTGAGCCTATAGACACAGATGCACTGACAGAGCCCGGTGGTTCGCTCTGTAGCCCCGCCTACCCAACTGGACACCTGACGGCTGAGAGGGCTTGCCAAAGGGGGCTTCTCCACCTCCTGCTGTAGCAATCTGTGTACACCATGTATTATACAGCACATTTAGAAGCAGCCAAGTCTCTTCCCAAGTAAGAGCATGCGGGAGTAAATAAACCAAAAGTGCAGTTATTACCAGTGGGAAGACCACTGACAGGGTACTAGAACAGTGGAGGTGAAGGGGAGAAAATTGATTAATTGAAAGAGACATCATCTATACAACTGAGTAATAAAGATGAAGATAACATTATGTAATACAATAACCAGTGGTAACCCCCTACTATTTTCTCTGTAATTTGGTATTTACTTTATTGTTTTTGTGTCAAGAAATGCAAAGACAACACTATGTAATACGGCATCTAGCGGTGGTTCCCTACTATCTCCTCTGTAATTCGGTATTTCCTTTATTGATTTTGGTATACAAACATGAAGATAACTATGTTATACAACATCCAGTGCCAATTCCTACTATCTTCTCTACTACTTGGTATTTTCTGTATTGTTTCTGTGTAATTCTGTGTTACTTTGTCTTAAAAATAAAATTAAAAGACAAGAAAACAAAACAACATATAAAGGCATTATGGAAGAACAAAAAGTAAAACAAATCCAGGATAATGTGGCATATATTAAAAGCACAGGTAAAATTTCTGCTTTGATGCCAACATTGTGTATAGCTGAATGTGTATAGCTGAATCTAATAAACAAAGCAAAAACAAAACATGATTCCTTAGGTAAATTATAAGGTTCAAAGGCTCACTATTAAGCTGTACTTAAGACTTGCAGAATAAGTTTTCATAAAAGGAGCGAAAGAAAAGTCACAGCGAGCTTCTCAAAGATCGCGTGATGTTTCTCCGCCTTTCAGTTCCTGCCACTTGCTTACTAAGCAGGGAGGCTGCTTATCATGCTGTTCCATGGAGGACATTGTGATCGTTTTTGAAAAAACTTTACATTTTGCTTTCTTAATTTTCAGGTATTTTAAACAGTTTCCATGTCACGGGTGGATTACGTGAAGCTCTCACCTGGTTTTACAGAAATAATGTAGAAAACCACTGACAAAGGACCGCCTCACAGGCAAGTAAAAGACGAGACTTCCCTGTCTTTAGGGTTCAGTTCTGGAGGCACCTGAAGGCACCGTTTCTATTGAGCACGGTTTTTATATCATCTCTTCATCAACAGGAGAGGGACCAAAGGAGCAATTTGGGCTATTATAATAAAATACTCACGGTTTCAAAATTGAGAGTGGAAACAAAGTGTGATCATTATTTATTGTGTGTATTTTCAAATATACCAGCACAATCTAGCTCCTGAATTCAGCACAGCTATATTTACGATATGACAATGATGTGTAATTAGATTTCCTTCAAAACACTATTGCAAGATTGGAGAACTTTATTTAATTTTATTATGTGTTCCTTTTGTGTTATGTTTATAGCAAATCAGGACTTCATGAATTATTTAGTAAGAGTTGGCAAACCAATCCGGCAACCCCTGCACATAAAGTAATTCTGATTCCAATAAATGTGTTTTTGACAAATGACTTGTGGTTACATGATTTATCAATTTAATGGGGAACGGACCTACAGCAGTGGAGGGAGTGGGCCTCTTTTGCTCTTGCTCCTGTCTTTGCATGCCGAGAGGAGAAAGGGAGGAATTACATTCAAGAAGAGATTAGAAAAATATTATGTTTGTACTAAGTTGACAGCATATGGATCAAACAATGGAAGATTAAAAAAGCAATAAAGACACACCAAGTTTACTTTTATCTTCAATCATGAAAATTATTTGTGTCTGCTGAGGAAAGAAAAGGCCTATTAGAGTTAACTGAGCATATTAGACTATAAACCACACAGTGACTTCTTACATCATAAACTCGGTTTCAAAGGGGTTGCAGTCAGTTCAGATTCAGAGACCTCAGCTGCACTGCTGGGGTTCTCTCTGTCAAGGCCCACCAGGAGTTTGTGGGAATCAGCGCCGGCATGACGGATGTGGAATTCTGTTGCTGATCGCCACTCTCAGATTTGGAGAACTTGACGAGCTTTGAGATCTTGCAATGAGAGTTCGCTGCAGCACATGAAATTATGTAACTGATAAAAGCATCTGCTCAAAACTTCATTTGTATGTAACAAGGCAATACTTTTTAATCTAGTCCAGGAAGGTAAAAGAGTTTGTTACTGTAGCAACCTAAGGGCCACAGAGAGGAGAGTGAATATGTGAATATACTCATGAAGCTGCAATAAAAAACAAAACCACAGAGTACAGGGGAATTAACAGGGCACGTATCTTAGGAGTTCTTCACTGATAAGACAAAGCATAAACAGACATTCGAGATGCTAACTCATTGTGAAGTATACTTACTTTGTTATTATACATGATTTAGATCAAGAGTCACAAAGAAATGAGGAGTAGGGAAAGAGAAGGGAGACATAAAACAGAAGGGAACACAGATGCAGAGACAGTGCTGGGCATTTTGAATAAAATACTGGAATGAAAATATTGGAAATGCTATAGATTTTTAGGTGCGACAAATTATAAGTTAATTTTTGGTAAAGACAGTTTGAAATGCAGTATTTGAAGGATTTTGTCTTAAAATATTCAGAGTGAGAGAGGGTTAGATAGAGACAGGTGAAATAAATTTGGTCATTGTGTTGGCAGTTTTCAAAGCTAGATGATGAGCACATAAGAATTATTACATTGTTCTCTCTTCTGCATGTTAGAAAATTTCTAGAAAACAAACAGAAGCATCAGCACTCTCCCTTGATGGTGCAGCAGATACAAATGTTGTACATTCATAAGAGAAAAAGTAACCTCAGTATGGAGATTTATGAAACATTCTTCTCAGAACAATGATGCTTTCTGTTTACAACTGAAAAATAAGTAGTCAAGTCGGAGTTATCCGAATGATGTAAGTTGCAGAGCATGTTTAGTTTAGGATAACAGCACATGTACCAAGCTGTGGACTGGAGAAAAGTGAGGTGAATTTAAAGATACACGCTTAAATTGAAGTACGTTAAAGCAGGCACAGCTTCTGAGAAAGCTGGGTATAGAGACACGGCTGAATCACACAAGATTTTGATGCCTCTATTTTAAATAATTCATTCTTATGAATTCTTATGAATAATAAACATAAATAAGTTCTAACAGGGCAAACAAAATTAAATCACACTAAATTAAAAGATTACTGAAAGAACACTTAATTGTCCTTGAAGAATGAAGTTCAAGTAGATGCAGGAAGTACCGTCTGGCTCCTGGAAAAGCTGAGTTCGAGGAGGCAGCAGTGGGGACAGAATGGTGCACTCCACACCCACAGACTCTAGTGTGGTTATGAAAGGTTTGAAGATCAGTCATAATGTCTTGGGTGATATTCTAGAAAGAGGGTAGAAGGTAGAGGAAGAAGAGTCCAAGAAGTTTCCCAAGCAGTGCAGGAAAAACCTACAACTGGACACCTCAGTGGTTTTGCTATTCATCAAAATATAATTAGAATCAGCTGGTCATAAACATGTTTTTTTCTAGACTTGCACACATAGCGCTGCTTGCCCCTTTGAGATGATTAGACAGCTTGTAGAGTTATTTTCTACAACAATATGGATCTCAGAAGATATATCTGGTCTGGAAAAATAATGTAGATGTCTTCACAAAGACAAGGTCCCCTGGGTTATACTCAGGGGCAAAAGAAACCTATGTCAAGAAGCCCACAAACATAAGGATACAAGAAGATGAGATCCACTTCCTGTACGGTGTCTTAGTCATTTCCAGTGTCTGAGACAAAACACCAGAACTTAACACTAGAACTTAAAGGGGGATGAATTTTGTTAAACTGACAGTGTCAAATAATTCAGGTCATGGGAAACTGCCTTCAAGGCCGAAAGGGTGTGGCAGAGAACATGGAGGAGAAAAGCTGTTCACTGTGTGGAGACCAGGACTCAGGGAGAGAACAAGGGACCTCTTCTAAGAACTGACCCTTCCAGTCAGGAGTGTTCTGCTTCTTCAACCAGATTAGAGCAGCCACCAATGTCCCCTGTAACACCAAGAAGTCCGTAAACCTATAATAACCAGAAAAAGCTGTGTGCATTTCACAAACCACAGTTTACATAAATCAGAATACTATGTAAACAAGAAAAAACAGAGTGAAATTCCAGAAAGATCAGAGCCCATCCAAAGTAAGTCGTCCATCCTGGAAAGACTATCCTGTTTTCAGAGCCTTACTAAAGTCTCTGAATTAAAAAGTCAACCTGAACAAATCACTTTTCTTTTCAAACATTATCAAGGAATAATACAAAGACAGTATTCACAATAGCACAAGGAATCATATTGTGGGTTTAAAACAAAGAAAGGGAGAAATGTTATATAGAAAACTGCCACAAATTAGGGAAACTAACAAGACCAATAAACACTGTACTCCATGGTATCAATGGTCTTCACAGTGGTTTATAAATCTAATACTGTACAGATAAGTTGCCAATAGGTTTTTTGTTCTTTGTTGAAGATTACAAGTTAACTAAAAATAAATTCAAATGAAAAGGGATAATCAAACATAAGCAAGGCATCTTGACAATGTACTTCCATTTCCAGATAACAAAGCTTATTTTGAAAATATAATAACTAATACATTGTGACACTGACAAAACAATGTAACATGATAAACCAAGGGAAATAAAACAGCAAAAACAAAAACAACATTCAGAAACTGGCTCTGACAGAAATGATCACATGATTTATTACAAAGTTACTTTTGAAATTACCTGGGACAAAGGATGGCACTGCCAGAACAGTAATGCTCTATCACTTGAGGTTTGTATAAAAATAAATTTTGATTCTTACCTCATATTGTATAGAATAATTTTGTATGGATCATACATCTATATATGAGCTTTAAATCAAACTAAGAGGAAAATTATACAAGATTATGGTTACATGACCTTGAGATAGATGAAATTTAGTATTTTTATTTTGTTTCCTTTAAATCTATTTAAAAGCTAGAACATACAAAGTCTAACAATTAAAATGTAACATAAAATAGACTTTATAAAACTGTCTAAAACATAATGAGTATGAAAATAGAATTCACAAAGTAGGAAAATATTTCACGTGCAATCACATACATGGTGCACAATTACATTTAGAAAGTATAAATCTATTCTGCAAACTGATTAAAAATATTCTGACAAACTCCTACCTAAGTAGATGAAAGACACGAATAAGTGCTTCCCAGAAGATGGTGTTATGATGGTAAATAATAATATTAGCAGTGAGAAGAATGGAATCCAGAGGTACCACTGGGCTCTCACCTGGAATGCTTGAATTAAAATAACAGAAAATTAGTAGTACTGGAACCAGTAGGATGAGAAATATTATAGTGCTAATTATTATACTCAATTCTGGAACACATTTTACCAAACCACTTAAAGCAGTGTGCATATACTGAAGCCCAGTGAACTCATATCTGCCCAATAGAAAGAACAGCTCCTGTTTAGTATAGTCATATACAATAACCACAGCTAAATAGCACTAAACTTCCCAACAAGACATGGGCCAGCACGTTCACTCTGTCAGTATTTATAGTACTAAACAATGGCAGTGATAGGAATGGGCAAGCACAATGGGCTAATACCTTGTTATGTGTTTGCACCACGGACATCTACAAAAGTATTTAATGAAAAAGAAACCATTGTTGCACATAGTAAAAAGAATGACTCTTAGAAATGTGATTTTAAACAAAAAAGCAGGGCATGAAAATATTAGTGCTCCATGTTTTAACTTATATGGAGACGCAAAGCAAAACTAATCTGTGCTAATAGCGTTCCAGAATGCAGTTACTTCAGGGGAGACTCTTGGTAGGCAGACAATGGTTTATATATTTACCTAACTGATGATTACATATGAGTGTGTGTTATGCACTTAAACTGAATGCTTACATATTTTTATATTTTGCTGTATACATATTGGTTGCCCAGAATTACCCTAGCAAAATAACATAGGTTGAATGGCTTAAACAGTGTTTGTTTTCTCATAGTTCTTCTGTGTAGAGGTCCAAAACCAAAGTCTTAGCAAGCTTGGTTTCTCCTGAGGAGTCTCCCTCCTGGCTGGCTATTCACTGTGGACCAATGCTCTTGTTACAGAGACACCAGTCATACTAAGGTCCACCACAAGCGTAACCTCATGTGACCCTAATGATTCATTCACATTCTGAGATGCTAAGAGTTAGGAGATTGTCATATTAAATTAGTAGGACATAATTCATCTCAAAACAGGAAATAGTTTTTGAATCAATAAGAAACAAATATTGAAAATCAAAGTTGAAATGGAAAGGATGGATAGGAAAATAATGTTGAAAACGAAGTCTGACGTGGAGCAGAGTTTATGATATCACCATATCTAAGGGAAAGTGATTTTCAAAGTGCTTCAAATGCTATTTGAATACCATGGAAAGGAAGACCTAGAAGAGCATATTGGCTTCATAGAAAGGAAGAAGATTGTTGATCTTGGTGAAAGCAGTTTACTGGAGAGGAAAAGGTAAAAGACACTATCACATAGGTTGAGTAGGGAATGGGAGGTGGAAAAGCAGAATAAGAGAGTGAAATCACTTCACTTGAGTGGTTTTTCTATAAGAGAAATGAAATGGAAATGGTAGAAGGAAATACGACTCTGAAAAATGTTGTGGTTGATTTTGGCTTTGTTTCTTATTTATAAAACTTGAAGAGATTTCTGCACGCTTCACTACTATTAGCAGAAGTGTAAAACACAAGGCAGAGGAAAGATAACTGAGACGTGGTATAATAATAAAGACAAAAAATATCAAGTGCTGGGGAGAAAGTGGAGGCATTGAAATCATTCAATATTGTTTTGTGGAGTGTAAAATGGTGCACCCTTTAAGAAAAACAGAACATACAGTCCTCAAAACTTTAATATAGAACTCTCACTTGTAATCTGATAATTTCGCTTCTGGGTGTTGATCACAAACAATTAAAATTAGATTCTCAGAGAGGCACCTGCAGTCCCATGTAATCCATTACAGCACAATAATCGAGATGTGAAAACAACCGACTTGTCCGTCTGTGGATGCACGAAGAGAGAAAACCTGGTAGGCACAAGTAATGACAGCCTTAATAACGGGGGGATTCTGCAAGATGTGACGAAACAGATGGATCCTGAGGTCATGGTGCCCAGTGCACTAACTGACCGTGCAAGGACGATTCTGTAGGGTTCTATTTCCATGACATGTCTGAAACAGTCACATTAGTGGAGTCAAAGAGTAGACTGGTGATTAGCAGAAGCGAAGAGGAAGAAGCACTGAGGAGCTGTTAACGAGTAAGGACAAATTTCAAGTTATACAAGATGAATGAATTCTAGAGACTTGATGTACAACATTGTCAACCAAAGTTAACAAAGGGTACTGCTCACTTAAAGATTTGTTAATAAGGTAGAATTTCATACTATGTGTTCTTGTTGCAATAAAATACATCTTTACAAAATAGTGGATCTTTCTTATGAAAACAAACAATGTTGGAATCCGTATGTAGTCTGCAGGTCTATATCTGTAGATGTGGACACCTCCTACGTGTATCATGAGAACTGTGAGACAGGATGGGTGCAAGTGAGGAGAGTGTTGAGATATGGGAGTAGAAAGCTGGTGAGAATTTTAACTAAAGCATTCCCAATAGTAGTCAGCATTTGTGCAGATTCATTTGAGAATGATGACCATGAACATGTATTCTTCCTAACATCTGGGCTGGATGATATTTCTGAGGACCAATCAGCACCTTGGTAGTAGCCAAGAGGAAAGACATCTGGTGACTGAGAAGAAGCACTTTGTGGTAATAAACACATGCAAACAAAACTCAACATGATAAATGTTTATGTAGTGTCTGCAAACAGACTCCCTCTAAGCAAGAGAAGATTGAGGAACCAAATGAATATTTTGCCTTCACTTGCCCTTTCATTAAGGGTGTGTATCTATATTTCAGTCTATTCTCTCTGGAGAACACCATTTTAACATTTATGTTACATTTGGTGAATAAAACATATGATTAGCATTCTCAGTAAAATAATTGTCATGCTAAAATAAAGTTAATATTTGCAGCAAAGAATTTGTAAGATCAAGAAATGTTTATATTTCCAAGTTAAATGAAACCACTTTAAGGTTTCAAAATTGATCATACACCACAGTCACAGTCATATCCAGCATAGTGTCCTGTACTTAGTGGGTGCTGTGTAAATGTGTGCTAAATATACTGTCTTAAAAATTTAAAAACTCAAGATAAAAAAATAGAACAATAGTTTAATATGGTTAGTCTAGATGCAATGATGCTATTTCTACTGTTTTTTTCCTCCATTTACAAAAATATCATTGATACCTATGTAGGAATTTTAAGAAGAGTATCAAAAGGAATAACATATACTAGAACAGATTCCTCTCCTAGTGAGATAGTATGACTTCCTTCCTCTTGTCAATTTGTTTAAAAATCTCTGCTCCATTGTCTTCCCAACTTTTGACTATGCTAGTGATAAATGATAATTTTCCACTGAGAGCTCCACCATGATTTTCTCCTGGTACCATCCCCACGGGTCTGAAAACCAATCTGTGGAGAAGAAACTGGACCAATATAATAAATAACCCCAGGGGATACACTAACTCCTTTTCAGACAGTATAAATCATTCAGCTTTTTAAATAACCCTAGGGGAAATAGTTTCTGTTAAGAGGTGCATCCATGAGAGAACAGATAGACATGAACTACATGAGGAAATATCCTGGAACTTAGACATTGTACAATTTATTCCACAGAGAGCTTTGGGACTTTGTAGACTAGTTCTTCTGGGGGAGACTTCTCTACCTTAAGAAGTAAGTGAAAACTGTGTGATCATGTCAGCAAAAGAAGTCATCTTCCAGGAGAACATTAATAGTATTCTTAGAGGAGAAAGGGGAAAGATAGTCAGGAAAAGAGAGTTACAGCTTTTTCTCTTTCTTTCTTTTTTGGTAAATAATGGATAAAATTTGATCTATAACCCACACATCCAGATGGTTCTTGCTCCTTGGGCTTTGAACTGACCTGTTAATGTATGAATTAGCAGATGACGTATCTGTTAAAAAATTAAGACAAACAGTTTATTTTTAAAGTTTTAATATAGTTCCTAACCCTCTCTCTGTCCACCCCCTTCCATCATTTATCTATGTTCCCCTGCAGTACGATTTATTATGGGAATTCAGTAGTGTTCTCTTTAAATGTTCTTTTAATTCTCTAAGTTGGTTTTTGTTAATACTTCCTCCACTGTATTTCATATCAAGTGGGAATCATTAAATTTAATATATACTGAAGTCTTGTAGCTGTGAAGAGAGACATAGTGCAGTATATTGTTTATCTGTGATGAAAGAAGACTCTTGCAGGGTGGAAAATATCCTCTCCATCAAGCTGGCTATGGAGCAGGGCTGCTTACCGAGCACAAGGAGCACGTGTTGCAACTTGTCTTTTTGGAAACTGACAGCTGCCTGTTTGTGCTTCTCTCTAACTATATTCCAATTCTCCCAGAACAATACAATGCAACTTCAGTAAGCATAAGTCTTTGTCAGTAGAAATGCCAACCCGGATCATGCCTACGGAGTGCAATTTGACTATGGCTTTTGAACGGCTATAAGGCTACAAAACTTTCAATATAGTCTTCAATCCAGAAATTATCAACACCGATCCTTACCGTACATAAGTAGTTTCATTTACTTGTAAATGAAAGGATGAAAGAAAAATGATAGATATGCTTAGACACACTGCATAATTGAAATCACTAGATACAATAAATTATGACCTCATCAAAAACGGAATGAGTATTCCATAGTAGTGAAAAAGAGAAAATTCTATAGGTTTATCAACCATAGTTTTAAATGAAAAAACTCTGTCAAAACTGATCAAAGATAAAATAGAAAGGCGTGCATATATGTATGTGACATAAGCTTTGGCGACACCTTGGTTCATGAACTCAGTTCTCTCCACCGTTCTGTTTACAAACCATGTTAGGTGAGAGGTGAAGCAAATTTCCCCTATAAAGTCAACATTGAACCCAGTCATTGAATGCGATTTGGTTTTTGTTCCACTAGATTTGTGACCAGAACTTTGGAAAATACCAAGATTGTGAACATGGTAAAAATATTAATTTATTATATGATCTAATTAAAGAGTAAATGTGAAAGTGAATTGAAATAAAATGAATAATGGTCAAGGTGATAACTTAGAAATCGATTTCTTTAAAGACATAATCATTTCAAAAATGTACAAGACTGAAAGTAGAATAAATTTATTCATATATAGAATACATAAAGTGTATATTTCAGATTAAATATATGAGTAATTGCATTATATTACACCAAATTTTCTGATTGTAAAAACACTGATAGGTTGCATAAATAAAAGAAGTTACACTAGTTGTAGTGCCTCAGTATAAGAAATATCCTTAAAAATAAAACTTTAAAAAGACTAAAAGAAAAGGTTGCATACATATAGGAGATAAACTAAGTACATAATATCATAAATTAAAAATTCTGTTACACTTGATGTTAACAAAATGACTTTACAAGTCAGTGATACATGATAGAAATTTTATCCTTTTGCCAACTTTATAAACAGTATCATCTATAAAATTACCACCTGATGAATTGCATGGCCTCCGACCTGCCAGTCTGCACATGATTTGGGCTGTAGAGTAGAATAGAGGGGAAGCTCTGCTATCTGCAGTTTGTACATTTTCTGTGCTCTAATTTTAAGAACCTACAAAATCCCAACACATTTATTTCAGCACAAATGGGCACCAATTCTGAGGGCGATTTCAGGCCATTAAAATTGCTTTTTTGATTCTGGATCATTCAGTTTGTTTTGTGCTGCAGTGAATTGACTTCTTGCCAAATGGAATAGTGAATGGAAGGAACTCACAGAAAACTGCCTACATTCTCAAGTCCGATTTCGAGGTGATTTGCTAATATTTTGTAAATATACTGAAGAAAGTAATAGGGTATGTTTGCCCGAGGTGACCCCCTCACTCTTGTTATGGAAAGGACAGCAGGTGTGGGTATAAAACACCTGTGACACTTCATGTTGTTTTTCTGGGGATGGATTTAACAAGACCCTTTCTGGTGTTCACAGATTTTAAAGTACTATTAGGAGGATGTGTATGCGCTGGAATAACCGACAGAATTCTTGGAGTAACAAGGAACTTCAGAGAGTAAAGTGAAGGATATAAATCTAGGAAAGAGAGACATTAAATATCTACAAGGTGCCGTGATCAATTGGCTTTGCAGTGCTGGCAAAAGTGGAGAGAACATACATATAGGTCTGTATGTTCAGCTGAGCGGCTAACTAAAGTCACCCCCAAAGTGGCTAAGGATGTAGAAAACTCCCTGAGAATTCAGCTGCATGGATGTTCATCACTTGTGATATAAATGAAGTGGAAACATTTATGATAATTAAATTATCTTAAAATTTCTTGATGACACTAAAACAATGTTTTAAATTAAAATATACTGTCGCACAGGACAGTCTGTTTCTCTTATGCCCGAGTCTCTTCTGTCCAACATCTCTTATATTCTACTAATCTAAAATCCAGGAAACTCCTGATCAACGCAACCTGAGATTTTTCAAGTTACAATGGCTTTTCAGTGTTCTTTAGGTCCCCTGCAAGAAAAACAGTGAATCAGATTCTTAAATACACACATGTCTGTGCCATATACCTCATCTAGTGAAGCAAGATGTCTTGCTGAGATCCAAGAATTTGAATTACAAGTTCACCTAGTGCTCCTTGTGCAGACCTGTTTAGAAACCACTTTACTAATTCTTCCTCTGCAGTATCTACTGTATTTGTTAATTTAACTGAAGGCAGTTTACAATTTCCTCCTTTTAGAGCAAGAAAGTCAGATTCAGAGAGATGAAGGTTGCATCTGCACATACTTCTGACTATTTCAGTCCTCTTCTGCCCCTCTGTTATGTACGGGATTCTGTTCAGATTCAAGGCACCACGGAATGTTCATCTATTCCTCTGTCCTAATGAGATTCAGCAACACTAACATGAAAAGTTTCCATTACCTTCTTAGCCTGGGAGACATCATACAGCTGCTACTACCATGAATAAGGAAGCTCAGCCAAACTGGTACCTGTTAAGGCCACAGACCTTAACCTTGGATGCATATGGATACCATCAGTGCCATCTTAAGAACAAATCCCTAAGCCATATGCTGCCATGATGTAACTGAGTCCAAATCTTTAAACGTAGAACCTTATTATTTCCTTCCTGAAAAGTTCAGGCGCCATCATCACAGCTTTGTGCTTCCACAGAACGTTGCATAGAATGCTATTTTATAGTGACTGCATCATTTCGGTTATCATGTATGAGTTTGTGTTTTCATTCAACTTCACCACAAGTACACCTTGTGTCATTGCTCCATATTGAAACAGCTACGATATATGAATCCTTAAAAATAAAGGAAAGTACAGGGAATCATTGAAAATGTGCATGATTTTGGATGACACACAGTTTGTTTCTCATCAAAGTTTGCTTTATGCTTCCTGGGAGGAAGAGACTAATGATATTGTGTGAATCTTCTGCTCAATTTGGGGAGTTAAAGAATTGTTCTAGCATAATTGAGTTGCAGCTGAGAAGCTTTTTTGAGCCAAACATTAATAAAACTTCTAAGTCATAAACAAACTAAGATTTATCACTCGTCCTTAGGTTGACACTGTCATTATTCTCAATTACTGCTGAGCCCTCACGCATTATTCACTAAGTGTCTCCAGAGATGGGAAAGGAGGAGAGTATTCTGCTTTAAAAAGAATAAATTCTACCTTTGCTCACATTTTATTTGTTTACATGTTGCCTTCCATAGTTATTTTTAAATTTTTTTATATTGGTAGAATTGCTTGAGAAGGTAATTACATATTTTGGCGGATAGGACATTAAGAACAATTGTGTTGGAAGCCAGCACATGCTTAAATTTTAGAATGCTTGAGTACTGCCCCATACTGAGACCCTGGAGATGAATTACAGAGCGGGAGGGTAGTGGGGATCAAGAAGCAAGGTCTTTCTTCTCCAGGATACCAGCTGGTGTTGCCTCTTTGAGTAGAACCTCCCTTGAATTATCACTTGAGTACTATGGGAAGGGTCATGCCCTGACCTATAGCTGTAGAGCACTTTGCTAAGAAGCCATAATGTGAGTACCCATGTGGAAGAATTACAATATTACTAGCTTGATGACTTACAGATACCAGCTACTGTTGCAAGTGCTTTGGCCAGTTGGCTTATATAATCCTCATGGAAATTCCTAGAGGTCTTAGGGATATTGTTAGTAGATAAAACAGGTCTACAGTGAACTGTAGATAGGAAGTGAGCTGTGAGGTGGCCTGAAATTGCAGATTTCTGGGGAGAGAAGAGATATCAGACCTCCCCACAACCCTTCCTTGAGAGAAGGATTTCAAGGTTCAGTGATTGGATCCCTCGAGTGTAGTAGAGACTAGACCAAATAGAAGCATTTCAGGACCCCACAAGAATGGCCAGAATTTCAGATGATGGCTGTCCAAGTAGAAGAGAAGCACATCCTCTGTGGTAGAGGGTCTGCTTGAGCAGAATCCTGGACGCCCAAGAGAACAGCCCCACATTGCTTACGCCCAACCTAGAGGGATGCACTTAACCATGATTGCCACAGTGAGAGCCAGATATGGGTTCATTCAAGGCTGGGGAAGAAGAATGAGTCCAACATCTAGAATGTGAACATCTTTGAGACGTGACATCACAGTGTACACTCTGAACACCAGACAGAGAACTTCAGCGGAGAGAACAAAGTTGACTCACTCAATGGCCCACAGGAAGGAGGACATTAGTTAACGTTGACCGTGAGAGAATTTTATTACCACTAGATGCTCTGATGCTGCCAGAATTCCTCTCCTGCTATTTTATTTTCCTTGTTTTGCCCACTTATTTCTTCTCTTTGCATCTTTTCAAACTCTACGTTTTCTCCGGCATCACTGATCATTCTACCCTCCTCTCTGCCTTTCATTTTCTGTCTCCCTCTCTCCCTCTCTCCCTCTCTCCCTCTCTCCCTCTCTCCCTCTCTCCCTCCTGTTTTACTTTCTTGTTTCCCTCATTTTCATTTTCCTTCTCCTTTGCCACAATCTCTCCTTCTTTGGATTTCCCAGTGTGCATCAGGGCTTCCACAGCAAATCACACAAATTAGATGGCTTAAACAGCAAGCAAATGTTTATTTTCTTATAGTTTTGGATGCTAAAAGTCTAAGATCAAACGAATGAGTCATCCTGGTTTCTCCAGGGGCCTCTCTCCTTGCCTTGTAAATGTCCACCTTCTCATTCTGTCCCTACAGGGCCTTTCTCTGTGTGCCCAGATCTGCCCTCTCCATATGTGGATTTCCATCATATCTCTTCCTTTCCTTGTGAGAATGCCAGTCTTACGAGGAGGTCAGGGACTAAGCATTGCAAACTTCTTTATTATCCTGTAATTATATCTTTAAAGACCCTGTCTCCCCATATCATTACTTTGCAAGCTAAGGTGATGTATTTGAACTTGAAAGAACACAATTTAGTCTCTGAAACAAAGTTGTTTTAGTACTGTACTGAGAAGTATTATACATGCACAAATACCTATATATGTAATCTATGAAGCTGATAATCTGGTCTTAACTTTTGATGAAATGGTTTTTCTTATGCAGAGAATCATAACTAAAAGGTAATTTTATGCACGTTCACTTGAAATGTCAATTTTTGGTTGAACAGTGAGAAAGCGGTAAGAGCTTCCCTTTTATAAGATGAGGTGTGACTGAAACTGGTACCTCCGCAGGTGGTGATGTGGTGGGAGGGAGAAGAGGGAGGCAACAGATTGCTGTCACAGACAAGCCCAAGACCGAGTCCTCGGGCTTCTGTCTGACACATTTATCCAGGAGTAGCTGTAAATGGGTAATACTAATCTGTGTGCAGCGGACACTGCCCAGATGAGTAGAGTGCAGGTGACATGTGTGTGTGCATATGTACACACACTGATGTGCCTCACACACGTGATCACTCAGATCAAGAATGCAGGGAATACATCTTTAGAAAACATTAAAGGGTATTTAGATTTTATTGTCTCACAGATGCAATCCTGACAATAGACCTGTGGACAAGACACTGCCTATGTGAAGGTCTAAGGCAACAGAAGACACATGGGACTTCACCTTTGTCAGCTTTCCATTACTAAGCACAGTACCAGAGATAAACAGTTTATGAAGAAGAAGGGCTTATTCTGGCTCACATTTTCAGAGATTTCAGCTATTTCAGCCCGTTGCTTCTGGGTCTGAGGGCAGGGAGTACACTATAGATGAGTAGGTGGGAGGGAACGCCACGTGCCACATGGACGCTGTGAAAAAACAATGAAAGATAAGGGGCGCTGTCCTAGCTTCCCTTCAAGGCTGCACCCTAATAACCGGACTTCTCCACCTAAGACCCACTCTTGAAGATTCTACTGCCTCCCAGGAGCACCACAGGCAGGCAACAATAAACCAACACATGGGCCTTTGGGGGACACTTACCCAAATCATAGAAACCTTCAAAATGGAATGAAGATTCTTCAGCGCAGAGGTAGCTTCTCCCCTGTATTTCATTAGGAGCTCAGAGAATGAGGGAATTGAGTGCAATGGTCCTTTTTTCACAGAAGACAGAAAGCTCTTTCTGAGCCCTGGTCCTCTCAGTTTTGTAATCAGTGCACGCCTAGAGTCTACATTACTTGATACACAGAGCTGTTCAGAATGCACTCGGAACCGAATGCAGGCGCATTCTCAAGCTCCTGAACTTAGCTTCGCATATCAAAAGGCTGCAAGTATAATCGTGGCAAAAGGTTGTCTCTATCCTAAATCTGAGCCTCCTAGAAGTTATTGAAAGTTGCTTCAGATTTTACTTCACAATTAAATCATAGCTCTGCAGTTAAAAAAAAAAAGTTAAAAAATCATCAGCATTTTCAGAAAAAAATGTTAAAGCTGAATGGTTTCATATACCAGGATGAATGTGCCAGCAAACATGCATTTAAAACTAATCTTACAAGCCCTTCAGCAGGATGGGAGAAAATTCGTGCTAGAAAATAGTTGTCAGTGGATGAATTACCAATTTTCTAGCAATCAGAAATGAGATGCAGAATTGATTCCATAATTTCTGCTGCTAAACTATTTTATCCTAATATTCCTAAGCACACATCAGAACCAAGAGACAATGTCTACTACTAAGACACTTAGCAACTATTCTTACAAGCATCATTGGAGAAGAGATTATAGTTTGCAGTGATGGTTGCCCAGAGCTCAAGAGAAAACTGAATTTCCACAGCTAAAACTGCATCCTGGGGCTGGGACTCTTTTACTAATTGTCACTTGTACCTGACCCAAAACACAGTTATAATAGCCAGCTCCTATTCTCATGCCTCTGATTTTAGGTAATTATTTTATAGATGCAGTTCTCAAAAATTAAATGTCATATTTTCCTTGCAGTGATAACATTATAGTTCAATTAAAAGTAATTTTAAGTTGATTGTGATATATTCTTTGACTTTTGAATTATTTGGATGTATTTTGCTTAAGTTACAAGCCTTTGTCAGGCTTCGTTAATGGTTTTTAACCGGATTTCAAAATATTGAAGAACCTTGCTTTAGTATTTTAACTATGGGACATTTGTCAAGATTTGGGTAATGCCTTAATATGTAGCCCTTTTCCTTAAAAATTACCATGTACATTAGAAAACAATTTTCATTCTAAAATTCTTGGGTTAGCTGTTTGTCTGTCAATATCTGTCATGTTTACCTTTAAGATTTTCTGTATTTCCCTGATATTTTGCTTTGGTTTTATCATGTTCTCAAAGAACAGGATTAAAATCTGCCAGTGGGACCATGATACGCTCACTTTCTCTTTTGTCTATATATGACTTTGATTTACATACTTTCAGGCTGTTGTAAAAAACACACATGTCTCTGGAATCACTGTACTTCACAGTGAATTAATTATTTAATGTTTACAGAATTGTCACTCTTTATCTTTAAAAATCTTCTTTTAAAATCTGCACTGCTACAATTAATTTGTTAGGACAATTTTATTTTGCTAAGTATCACACTCCATGTTCTTTTCAATTTCTTTTCATTCAGCTTTATATTTATGGTAAATCTGCTGTGGTCGGCATGCAGATTCTGTAGATGAGCAGTACTCTTACCCAAGACTGATCGATAAGGAATGGCTGAAGAATGGTCCCCGAAAGGTGCTATGCAGCAGTCCAGTGCGTATGAGTACTTCCTTGCTGAGAATGGGGGTTTGAAGGTGTCAATAAGGTGAAGATCTTTCTACAGGGTATCACTTGGATTTGCAAGGCAGACCATGAACACAGTAATGCCCTGAGGGGAGATGGAAGAAAATCAAGGTAGAAGAGGAGGAGGTCTCATGAAACTGGAGAAAGAACATGGTGTTGGTCCCATAAGCTGAGCTCCTGGAGCTGCCAAGAGTTGTAAGGAGCCAGAAAGAGGCCTGAGATGTAGCTCAATGGCACAGCACCTGCCTGGCAAGTGCAAGGTCCTGAGTTCCACACCTGGTACCAAAAACAAAAGAACAAGCAAGGAAGAACCTCCCTTCATGTATTCACAGGTAATGCAGGCTTGCTGACAACCTGATTCTGGATTTTGGGACTCTCAAACTCTGGCAGAATGTATGTCTGCTGGCCCAAGCTAAAGTGTGTGTGGTGATCCGTTGTGGCATTCAGAGGAAAAGAATAAAGGCACAGTTTACCTGGGCTTCGGACAAGCAGTTGAACTGCAGTACAAGAAATTCCGGATAATCTCTATCTACCTAGGGATTAACACACTTTAAAGAGGATTATCTTTAGTATAGGGAGTTGTCTTATTTCCTCTGTGCCTGTGTCCTTGCATGTTCCTCGTGGAGGTCCCATATGAAAACTTGAGATATGCATCAAAGCTCTTCTCTTTAGTGCTCAGCCATGCTCATGAAAATGTCAGAAATTCTATTCCGGTTTGCAGGCTTGATTTAGGAAATGAAACTCAGCACCCCAAGTCCCTGATTAGTGTTTCATTTTTGTATGTAGATCTTCACCTCTTTACTACTTCTTTACTTTATCAAAGACTTGGCAGGTCTTCAGTACATTCAAATGTTCTCTCTCTCTCTCTCTCTCTCTCTCTCTCTCTCTCTCTCTCTCTCTCTCTCTCTTTCTCTCTCCCTCTGTGTGTCTCTCTTTCCCTCAATCTTACTTTTTCCCATTTCCTTCTCTTCCTCTCTATTTTTAATTTTCCTCCAAATAATTTAGTTGTGAGAGTGTAGGTTACTTACAGAACATGAATTGCTAGCAGTACTTATTAGGAACCATACTCAGTATGTCACTGTACAACTTCCTGAAAAGCTTTTCAACATGGTTCAGTCTGCACTTTCCCACAATTCCTTTGTTCTTGTGCTGTCTAGAACATCTTCATGATTTCCATCATTCCAGAAATGAGCTTGAATCACCAGGTACAATCTACAGGCAAGAATGTTGTATAAATGGCAGAAATAAGAAACTATTAGAAAATTGAATTTCTAATGAATATGAATCTATGTTTCTGGTTTTTCATTTACATCCTCTTAAAGTTACTGATATTTCCAATATTTGATAAACAACTAAGTCAAACTTATACCTGATGACCTACAACTTCACAGATCTATTACTACTGAAGGAACTATCTTTTTGTTTCTCTGAGATAAACAGGTTTCTGTATATCAGCCAAGCAACTGAATTATAATTGTTGTTACAGAAATTTTGAACATATTTTTTCACCAAAATACACTATCTAGTGTGAGCAAATTTCTAGAACTCAACACATTAGCTGTTTGACATAATATTTATTTAAAATTGAGTTTATTATTATTGTTATATTTAATCTAGTGAGCTGTTTGCAATTTCATCTACTAATATTGCTATCCACACCCTCGTTGTCTTCCGTTTGTATGTTTTCTTTTACATTAGGTTTGTTCAGGGCTCTGTAAATATTTCTCCTTCTAATGATATGAGTTGTGTGACAGGTAGCAGCTTTCATCTTTTGTAGTCTCTGCTCCTTAGACTATGACAGGCAGCCATCAAGTGCAGTGATTTTCTCAGCTGCAGTGCATAAAGCACTCTAGTCCTATTAAGGAAGGATAATTGTTATGATGACTTAAAGATGTATACAATGTGTGCTATCAGCTATTTATTGATATGTGAATACTTGAGATCAGCTGCTTCTAGTACAGTGAGAACAACTCATTTTTCAATCAAACTTAATTTCCAGTGCAAGTGTGTTGAAAATAAAACCCTTCACATCAGATTTATGGGATGGCAACATTTTTTCAGATCTCCTATTGACATACAATCTACATTAGTGTCAAGGTGTTATATTTATAGGTGCGATATAAATATCATGAGAGCAAGAAGAGAGAAGTGTTGACAGTGCTGATTTATGTGTTGATTAGGAGTCACGCTTGAAAGGACTCAGTAAGCTGAGGAGCACCGCCTCTTTGCAGTCTACCTCCCTCCTTCTCCAAGGAATTTAGAGGTGTACCTGTAAGCTACAAAGTGTTTTTGGTGAGTGATGTGTTCTTGGTTGAAGAGGGTTTGTTCTTACAAAAATGATCTTGAGGTTTGGTTCCTGTGAGCGTTATCATAATACATCACCATGAATGAATGAAGACTTGTCTAACAGATGAGTGAAGCACAGTTCTGGGTGGGTCTGTGGATGACTCACATGTAGGCCAGCAAACTGAGGGAAGAAGATCCAGCCCAGATGTGAATGGCACCAATAGGCTGGGAGCCTGGACAGAATACAGGGGAAAAGGAGGGAAGCGCCGCCATTTTGAAAGAGCTCAGCTTGCTCCATCACCTTTGAATGCTGGTCTCCAGTTTCTTTAGACCTCCAAGTCAGGTTCACAGAAGGGGCCCTCCAGTGAGCTTCCAGGCCACTGATCTAGGGCTGGTACTGCATCCTCGTTGCCTCTTATTCTGGGGCTTCTCCCTGCTTGGGCTGAGCTTCTACTGGATCTTCCGGTTTTAAAATATGTATATGGCCCTATGGGGTTATTCTCTTTCTGATACTATAGTCTTTCCTAACACATCACCTTCCGTAATTATATTTTCTACTGATTCTGTTCCTTTAGAGACCCCTAACTGACACAGTCCTGGATGTAATAATGTTGAAAAGTATTGGGGTCTTAAAGGAGCAAAGATAGTTTTCTCATGGAAGTGAGCACTTGATCTTCTGAAACTAGACTGTTCAGTAAAAGAGCTGGTTGTTACTCAGTAAGCCTGGCATTGCCCCTGAGTTCTTCTCACACACACACCAGTTGCGGTTCTCCCACCTGCGCATACTGAGTGGGGCCACATTGTATTCAATTTCAGTCTCTAAGCAGCAATGTTTTAGGTCATGTCAATAGTCTTATACAAAGAAGGGTTCAAGTACTTGTCCCTGTATTGCTGGACTGGCCACATTCTTGGTTGCTTGTTTGTGGCCTGACTCAGTTCTTCACAGTCCGCAGCTAGCTGTTAGGAAAGGCTCCTTCGCAGCCTTCCCTGCACACCTCAGCTGTACACTGCACCTCACCTGGAACGCTTTCCCATTTTAATTTAACCAAAGTTTTCGTACTCTGCATGACCATGTTCAAGTTCTTTGGCAGTGGAACTGTTCCCCAACAATAGTGTTTATTTTTTATTTTTTCTCTGTGTTAATATTATTGATATCTAGTAAATTTTTTGGATATCTTGATTCTCAGATTATTCAATTTTATTCCTAAAGACTGTGAATGTGTGCTCTTCTTTCATGAGTGAAATCGTGTTTCAAGTTTTGCCCAAGTGAATAAGTGTGGAAGTAATAAGTGTATTTTGTGTATCAAATCTGCAAATATCCCTTGTCTTACTTAAACAGAAAGTCAAAATTTCTTTAAAAAATTCTTTTCTCTCATCCGTTCACTGTCACTTGTTAGTCTTATTAAGTATATGCAGAGTCTGGAGCCCTGACTTAGCATTTTCAGATGTTCTACCCAACAACCTGCCCAACCAACAACATCTCAAAATTAAATTTTGTGCCAATAGGAAATATACTTTTGTTTTTAATTCTACTGAGATGTTGTAATGTCAGTATAATGACATTAATTAATTACCCTGTGTGGTATGTTGGTTCATAAGTTTAGTCACGACATTAGTTAATAGCTGTAAAGCACCTAGTACCAGGCTTGGGGCACAGTAGGCTCTTACTCATGCAAGTGTTATAATTATAACTAATATTACAATTATCATACATGTAATCTAGTCAAGTAAAATTTAACAAGTACTCACTATGTACTAAATATTCTTGGGCACTGAAGAAAAACTCAGTATGCAATTATTACATTAGTTCTTGAGGAGTTCTTGGGAGTCTAATAAAAAATAAAACAACTATAGTAATAAAGTACCTGACAGTTGTCGACATTTTCCAGATGGCTGTTTATTACTCTATATCTTTTTACTTTTAACTCTTTTTTTCCTTAGAGTGACTTTATATTATCCCAATTTTGCAGTTGGGGAAACCAAAGTAAAGAGATCATACATATGACTCAATGTTACAAGCCTTGTAATTGGCAGGGCCACATTTTTAACCTGGGGCTTCCAACTTCAATGCCTTTGCCATTATTGTGCACCATGCTGGCCATGAAATTATGTAACCTCATGCAGCTGTGAACGGATGTGACGAAGGCACTGCACTGACCAGTTACACGTGAATCGATGTGACAAATGAGTAAAAGCTTACCAGGTGCACTCTAGTGGTCAGGTTACCATAAACACATTCTCTCCTATTGAGCACTTGCTGACTGATTGGCTAATGGAGTTAACTTTAGGAAGTACTGAGCTAGTTAGCCTAAAAGCAGTATACTAGAGTGGAAGAGGTCAAAATATATTTCATGTTGCACTTAGATAAAGGAGGGTGTGTGCTCTGCCCATGTGGGTTCAAATCTCACCCTGGGCAGTGTGCCTTTGTCAAAGTTACATAGTTTTGCAGGGTGTAATCATACATATCTGTAATCCCAGCTCCTGGGTGGGTAGGTAGGCGGATCACTGTGAGTTTGAGGTCAGCCTGGGCTACATAGTATATTCAATATTGGTCTGATCTACATAGTGAGACTCTGTATCAACAAACAGCAATAAAAGTAGGCAGTATTTTTGAGGTCATAGGAACGTCTCTATCCAGGTATTTCACTGGTAGAACTGGGACAATGTTTTTCTCTGTCTGATTTGATTCTGTTTTTCCCATACTGAGTGCAAAACCAAACACCAATTACACAAAATATCCCATTTTAGAGCAATTAACCTTTATGGAAATAACAGAAGACAGAGACAGAGACATTTTTACTATTCTTCCTTTAGACACATAGGAACACTTATTGTCCAGCTACATTCCATGTTTTTGGAGCCACATGATTAATCTCTAGTCAACGAATTATAGAAGAAAAGGCTTAAGTCACAAGCAAGATTCATCTTTAAAAACATTTTTCTGTGTCTCTCACAGGTCTCTCACACCTTCCAGCAGTGACTTTGAGGACCATATATTTCATGTGATGAAGTTATAAGCAGGGACAGTCTGACAAACCCAATTTGTGCTTTCCATTATCTGTAAATCTATCTTTATTTTGCCTATCTGCTGAGGTGAAAAGTTTCCACAAGCTACTCCAGACTATTATAACCTGGTTAATTCAACTATCCAGTGAGTCAAGAGCCAGAGAAACCCCTCACTGGACTGATATCTTCCATGTCAATCTCTGAATTTATGCTCTACATGACTATGAACTTGGAGTGATACAACTGGACAGGTCCAACTTAGAATCATAAAAATCAAAGAAAAACTAGTTTCTACTATTTTTCCTACAGCCTTGTTAGAGCTTTTGGTGTGATACTCATGTGATATACAGCTCCCAACTTTCTAGGCCACTGGTAATGCACATGTATATTCCACTAATATTTGAGAAAATCTTTCTAATAATAAGCCTGTGGTCTCTTTTTATAATATAGTTCACTCCACATTTTACCTCAATATGCAACCATTTAATTCTGCCTGAAAATTCCATTTTACTCATATCATAGCTCATGTCTAGGAGTCAGTGCTATTCAATTCAGTCATCTTATACAAATACAGACAGATTTTATGTACCTTTCCTATTTTTTGCTAACACTGTCATTGGATTTTGTTTTTATTAAGTATTAATACATTTGTCTTCAGAAAAAATTAAATTTCTTTCCTTGCAAACACCATAGAAAAAGAAAATTAAATTGAAGAGATTAGGACAGGTATTGTGTTTGAGGGAATCTCATCCACACTAATCCTATCCTAGGGCCAGTTTTTATTACAGAAAATAACTTCACATTTAGGAAGTAGGCAGAAAATGTCAGGAGGAAGGTGCACTCTGGAAAACACCACTTCTTTCTAATGTGGGTTATATAGTGCAATTAAAGAGATCTATTAAGCGTATATTTTTTTACATTAAATTTCCCACATTTTAAGAAAAATCTACTTTAAAAAGTGGGCACAAACTTAAAGATTAGCTTCGGCCAGTCTGTAATACTTTCACTTTCTTTTCTTAAAATGTCATTTTCTTTGTTTTCTAAAATTGTATTTTCCCTTCTACTATAAATGCGAACTTCACTGAATACTTACAAATATTGTAGAGTAGGAAGAGGCAGGGAAGAAAGAGCTTTACATCAAAATGTTCCAAGCAGTAATGCAAGCAACAAGTTGATTTGTCATAATTCAGAGGAGAAAAACTCGATTAGAATTACGATGCTCTTGAGAAACTTTCTTAAAGGAGAAAAACTTAATGACATTAAACTCAGTTTTTCCAAAGGTGACAGAATTAAAAGACAAGTTACTCGTTTTGGAGGTATTCAAAAGTAAACTGTGAAACTAGAAGACGAAACTGCTTTGGAATTATATAGATATTTTATGTTCAAGGATGCTGGCCACCGCCATTAGGAGACATAGCAGTAGACTGAGCCATTGAAAATTATTCTCATCCTCAAATTCTACGTGATTTTATGTTACTTAACATATAATAAATAAGACTAGTCAATCAGATAGAGCAGTAAGCCTGTACTTGAATCAGCACATTCAATGCTCATGGTGAGGTAGGAGCTACTACTATCTTTAAGCAGGTATTTGCACAGTGTGTCCAGAAACTTTGCAAACCCGTACAAACAGAAAATAACTAAAATAAACACTTTACTATCCATTTCTCCTCCTATGCACACACTTTGCATTTATCAAAACATGTGAAGGTGGCACGCATCTGTAACAACACTGAATATGCTCCAGAATAATGAGCCTTGATAAAAATAATCCCAAGTATTCTGAAGGCTGAGGCGGCAGGCCAGAAGTTCCGCTGAGCACAGGGTGTTCGGGCTGGTTGCATCCGTCTGTGTGTGCGCTGTAGAGCTGAAATGGAGCCTGGAAATGGCGCTCTTGGTCTCACTGACTACTGGAATCAGTGCTGTAAACTCTCAGTGGAAACTTTCCATTGCTGAATGGTGTATTTGAGGGTTATATTATGTTTTACATTGTTTATGTTGTTACAGTATGTATAGAAATAAGCCTATGATCTGTTTTAGTATCATAGTTCCAGTCAACATTTTACCTCAGTATGCAAACCTGTGAACTATGCCTTTCCATGGCTTTTGAAATACATACATAAGAATTAAAATATTTTTTAAAGAAACTGTAAACTATTGCACCATTTGCTCATGCCTCTGCTGAGTTGCTTTGACATAATCAATGAATCAATGAACCTGTGTCCTGTGGAAAAAATGCATACATGTAATCTGATAGTACTCTCAGATGTTATGCTAGTCAATAGTAAATCACAAATAAACAGTATTTTAAATTGAAATAAAATCCTGGAAAATCCATGGATTAGTATCAGTTGGATTTCTCTCATAAACCTCGCCACCGGTGACAGGCAAGACAAGCTCATCACTAACTCAACTATACTGCATAATATTCTATTCACTTTCTTTGAAATGTGAATTCCAGTAAAAGTTCATAAATTCACTTTGACTCTATAGGTCTTTTTAGTCTTACTAATCCAGGCCAGATCAGGCAGCATCCTACATTTTTCACGATACTACAACCTTTGGTAAATCTAGGTCAGTTGTTCCAGTATCCACTTACCCTTCATTTGTGGATAGTTTTATAAGGGTGACCTTTGGTTCTCATACTTCCCATGTTTGAAGAATGCTTTGAACACTGCACAGAAAAAACTCAAATCTCAAAGGGTATCTCTGAAAATAAATTGTATGATTCCCTCACTAATTAAATACTGTTTCTCTTTCTTTCCTTCTTCCTCTCTAACATTTCACCATGTGATTATTATTTAACCTATCATGGAAAAAGTTGTCATTTCTCCCTCATAGTAGACCATGAAAACATGCACAGATATTAACTGGAGCTCACTGCTTGAGAGTGAAAATGTATCTGCAAAGTTATGAGCACAGGGTCTAATGTGTAAGGAAAACACAACGAATACTTTTGAAGTAATGAATGGAAGAACCCAGGAAACATGCAGTACATTCACTATTTACTAATTTGCTTTCCTTACAGGAGGCAGAGGAAAGGAAAAGGTATATCCCTTTAGAGTAAGGCTAAGACAACAAAATGAAATGCATACATATACACTTTAGACACAAAAACTCTGCAAATTAGTCATGAAATGTAGAGGAATAATTTTTGTTAATAACAAACAGGTTTCTAAAAATAAATGCTATTGATCAACTAGAAACTGAAAGTTTTAAATATGTAAAACAATTATAATCTTTTTTATGTGAAAAATATTTAAAAGAACAAATCCAAAAAGAATATTTATTTATGTATTACAGAAAATGTTCATATTTTCCACTCAAGAGCTTGTACTTTAAGAATGCTTTTTAAATCCTAAGAGATAGTGAAAGAGAAATATGTGATATACAAAAGTGTATAGCCAAAATTTGTTAATAATGTTTAATTTTCAATGGTTTAGACATACCAAAATTAATAAAACAATGAAATATTTAAATAGCAAATATTCAAACATTTTAGAAAACTTTGTTGGTTTCATGCATTCAGCCAAATTGGCATGATGTGAATTTACACTTTCTAACTATTCCACAAAAATGTAGAACTATGCTACTAGTGCCTTTTTCAAATTTGTGCTCTCAGGCTCATTATATTTGTCCGTAAGAATTTATGCAAAGGTGGAGAATATCAGATAAAATTTTTGCAGCAAATCAAAATCAAAACAAGTCATAGATAAACAAATTCTAGACTAACTCTTCAGATACAATCATATTTTACTAGACATTTCTAAAACACTATTCATTGTGTTAGAAAGTGTTTAAAATTTAACAAATGAATTAATGAATAGATGACATAGAACTTGCTTCTAAGTGTGAATCCTTAGGGCACAGTCTTCTTTGGTGAACGCTGTAGTTTATGCCTCAAAGGGAGCTTGTAAGGGTTCCTGTTGTTTTGCTGTTTCCTTTGTTGTATCTTCCAAGTCATTTTCAATAAACATGTCGGTATTACAGTGTGCAACACTGGAATCAGAGTATGTTTAATCAATGGAACCCTGAAAGGACCATCTTATAGTGAAGTAAGCCAGTAAGTTGGACTTCCTTGAAATCAAAGGTGTAGCTTTTCAAAATGTGCCTTTAGAAATGAACAACTAAAGTTTCAGATAGGAGGATATTTATCTACAAAATCGGAACCTTTCTGAACATGTGTAAAAAAATAACGTGTGAAACACTTCTGCACACTGACAAAGAAATGACAAACAACCCAGTGAAAGGTGAGAAAAATATTTGAAAACATATTGTAAACAGGAATTGAGCTGTCCTTTGTAAGACTGGCAAATAAGTGCGAGAAAATCCAGTGAACATCCTGAGTCATGAGTAAAATGCGGATTAAAACCACTAGGTGATTTTACTGCATTTGTACTAGGCTGACTAAAGTTAAATGTCAAATACCAAATATTCAAGATGGATAACAATATTTAAGTGTTCTAGTCAGAATTGCCATCTAAGGAGGCTGAAAGAAAGCTGGAAAATGCTTCTGAATTTCGGAAAGAAGCCAGAAAATGAGACGCAAGGGCGAAGAAATAGAAAGAAAAAGAGTCACATAGAACAATTTTTAAAGAGACGGGAGGGGTTGGGGGTATAGCTCAGTGGCATAAGCGCTTGCTTGGCAAGCGCAAGGTCCTGAGTTCGATCCCTGACACCGGAAAAATAAAAATAAAAAAAAATAAAAAGAAATAAAAGAAATAAAAGAGACGGGAGGAGAGGCCAGTTATCAATGTACTCCCATGTAAAAGTAAAGTCTTTGGACTTTACCTTTGTGTGCATAGTGTGACCTCCAAGAAATAAATTACCACAGAAGAGCGATTCACAAAGCTAGAAAGAAAATAATGGAGATCGCTTCTTGGCCTTTTGGCTAAGATCGAGTAAAAATAACGGAGGAATCTATTATAGGACGAAAGAGAGAGTGTAAGTTAGGAAACTCTTGCAAATTGCGCCTTATAAGAGAAAGGAAAGTTAAAAAGAGTAGCTGTAAGAATATCCATTTGTAAAAGAATCTCATAGGAATAAAACATCAAGTTTGCTTACAGCTGTGGAGAAACAGCTAATAAAATCGGATTTATGAAGACATAAGAGACAATGTCGAAAAATGCTGGAGTCATGCTTCAAAGAAGCTGAGGAAGTCAGAAACGAACGAGGCATGGAGCACATGAAATTTTGAACAGGTGAAGACACAGAAGTGGCATTTTAATGCAGCCAAAAGTAAAGCTTCTAGCTTTGGCTTGACCTCAAAAGAGTGAGAATGAATCGGACTTACTCTTGTGTAAACAAAGGCTCAAAAGTGGAACTGATAGCTATAGTGTAATGGCGTGCATACATAAGGGCAGTTATAAGGGAAATTCAACTGGAAATTTAAGAAGAAATGAATGGATGGCTGAGCAGTCAGGACACCCCAAAGTTAAATAACGTGAACTCATAAATATCAAAAATGATTTTGTAATTTTAGGTAGCAATTTGCAAGCTTACTCTTGCTTACAATGATATATTCCTTGGAAGCAGCACACACACACACACACACACACACACACATATATACACATGTACATATACACTATGCTTATCCTCTATGGACTTATGCATGTGTTCTATTTACATATAAACATACATATATTTGTGTGTGTTTTCTAGTTCAATCTAGTAATATGTGCTTATAGTCTTTATAGTGAATAAGTGAATTTATTATATATATATAGTAGATATACCATGGATAAAGAACAGATAAAAGGAAAAAGGTGTGAAGACACATATTTTGAAGTTATTTGCTTAGAAGACATGGAGGAATATTTAAATTGACCATCAGATTAATATATGTCAAATCATGAAAAAGTTATATTTTCTGATACATATAGGAAAGGCAATGGATAAATCTAGGGTCTTAATGAATGAGTAAATTTTAATCAATACTGAGAGAAATGTACAGAAAGAAATAATAGGTAACTGAGACACACCCAGGCAGGAATGACTCAGAGAATTTCATATAAAGCAGTTTGAGTAGCATGGTTGGAAACTAATATATGTGAGGTCGTGAAGAACTGCACATACCGAAAATCCAGCTTTTTTCCTGAAAGTGATACACTTTTTCAAGCAAGGAAGGAAAATGATGTCTTTCAGAAAGACTAGACTGAGTAAAGGAGGCAAGAGGAGATGTGACTGTTAGCAGAATGTTCTAATTAAAAATGCTTTGATAAGGAAACTAACCCCTATGGGATTAAAGGGAGTCAATGGCATCAGAGACTCACAAAAGGATTAAAGGATGTAAACGTTTATCTTGGAGGCAGAATCAACAAAAATGGTGAGGGAGGGAAGGGCCAGGAAGAGATGGGAGAGGCAAGCAGGATCCCTTACTAGAGAAAGAGCAGCGGTGTCGATCAATAACTCCATTTTACAGATTGGAAATCTGAGCTTCTCTAAAAGTAATGTGCTGAAATTCGGACCCCACTCTTTCCATATATGTGCTAGATGGGGCCTTTGTTGGGTGGCTAGGTCCTGGGCTGGACCCTTTTGTGAGGGATTAGTGTGTCCTTAAAGAAGGGTTATTATAAGTTGTTCTCTGCTCTCTACTGTGTGAGCAGCCGGGGAAGAATATTCTCTCCAGCACCCAGTCTGTAGGCACCTTGATCTTGCACTTCTCAACCTCAGAACCAGGAAAGTCAGTGCTTTCTGAGTAAGCCACGGGATCTGTGGTCATTCTGACAGCAAGCCTGGCTGGCCCCAAGCAACACAGGAGCCACCAGTTCTGGCCTGTGGGGCCAGAAATATTACTAGGTCGAGAATGCAAGTAATTATTTTATTTTGTCCTTTGTTTCCTCTTTGGGTTTCTTCTTCACATGAGGAATGTAAACATACTCATAATTTTTTTTAAAAAGTAATGTTTAAAAAGTGGAAAAGGAGTGAAAATTTCTAATGATGTGTATGAGGGCTCAAAATGGGGAAAACAGCAAATGGCACATAAATGATACTGAAAATCTTGGAATCCGAGTGGGGATGAGTGCGCTCAAAAGATTCTAAATAAATGCATGAGGCTGAGGCTGCAGAAGACTGTGGTGGAGACGGGGGCATGGGGTGGTGGACATCACTCCTGGGCCTTTCTCATCCCTGCAAGAGCACAGCAGCAGTGAAACTGCCTCGAGGTGTATGTGGACACTGAGTTTGTCCTCATCTCTGAACTTTAGATAGAATTTCCAAATACTTGTGTTCAAGATACAATTGCCTAAATGTTTAATTGAAAACACTAATGTAATGAATATGTCAGAGTTGGCTATTAGTTCTGGCCAGGGGTGATATTTAAAGTAGAAACAACTTGCAAATGCACTGTTACCAGCATAATAGGGCGGATGTCTCGCTTCTCATCTGGGTACAATTTACAAAGAGCTGCTGCAAGCAAACTGTGACTGAGTGGCTGAGTTTTCGGCCTGCGTTACACTCAATTCTCCTTTTAGACTTTGGGAGATCTATTTAATTTAGTGGTAGGCATATATTTTGCCAACCTAAAAGCCTAGAAATTAATATCTATTCCCTTTTTCTTCTTTCTAGCCTCCCATAGTATTGGTTACTAACTCCTGCTGATTCTATCTTGAAAATGCCTCTTTAATTTTTCCTTTCTTTTCTCCTCCCTTCATCTGGTTTTATGTGAACTATTGCTGTACCTTTTATCTGGTTTCAAGTCATTTCATTTGCTTGCACTGGTGTCCTGTTCCTGGCAGGCATAATTTCCTTTTATCTGGCTTGCAGATAACAATTGATAATTCACAAAAGAAATTAAATATCCACTCCATGTGACAGTTCCCTCTAACATCCATGAACAGTGAGCCTCTCAGAGCTAGTATGTGCTCTAGGTGATTCATGCCAGTTTATGAGAGCAAATGACACAAATCACTCTGCGATGCTGTGTTTAGTGAGGGGGGTTAGGTAGCTTCAAATATTCCAGGGTAAAATTATTTCCAAGCTGGAAATTGCCAAGCACTAAAATTAGTTGCCCCTTGTTCCCCAAGATCTGGTTCACAAAACCTATTAATTGCAGATATCTGAGCTCCTATTACAAAATTTCTTTTTGCATTACAGTAATTGCTTTTATTATCAATTTTCTTTTATTATTCCTGCATGATGTAAAGAATATAAATTTCTCGGTACAAAAGCCCGTTTCCTTTTATGGTGCCAGCACGTACCTTACCTTTAGGAGGAAAGTATTACCACACAAAGGAAGGAAAGATACAGACAGGAAAGGACACAGGGAGGCAGATATGCAGTCTGTGGGATTTGAAATGTAAACTTTGAATAACAAGATGTAAGTAAGTTGTTCTCAGGGTAGATTTGTGAGTTCAGCTCATTCCCTGGGAATGTGGACATGGCAGAAGGAACAATGATCACTGAGGAAGAGGAGAGACTGTCTTCCAAATTTGTGCACAGCACCAAAGCTTGCAAATACCATTTTAAACAAATGGTAATATGAACTCTCTACGGATGAAAGAGGTTAACATCCGCCTCCAAATAACCGGCAGCCTAGCTTTGCAGTTAGATATAAACATGGTGACCATTTTGCAAATAAAGACAAACTCTATTATTATCTCTGAAGAAAGCAAGTCTATAAACAGTTTGACATCTTTCTTTGAAACAACACAGTACCTTATCTAGACAAATATAAAGCATGAAGAATCAATTAGAATTAATTCTGTCACTCCTCTCAAGTAGTTATAAAGAACACTTGAACTTAGATAACTGGGTGCTGTAAGGTGATTGGATGAAGCATTAACTGAATTAATAAAACAGGGCTTACAGCCAGACTACCCAAGTTCAGATCCTACCTCTGCCACTTATCCCTAAAGATTTGGACCTGTTGGTTGGCAATTTTCTTGATGAAAAACTGGTGTAAAAATTACCTTATTCTTTTCAGCAGTTTAAAGAGTCAAATGACTAAGTAGATTGTTTAGCACAGCATATGACATGTGCTAAATACTCAACTAAGTGTTTATGATGCTGACGGCAGGGAAATCATCATAGGACTGTGATTCAGTGAAGAGGAGTCAGACCTCACTTCCTCTCTGACCCCATGTTCTATGCCCCTGTGCTTTCAGAAGGAACTGCTGCCTTTGCAAATTCAGGATCACACAGGCGTCCTGTGAGTATCGGTGGGAGTGAATTCCCAACTCTTTCCTCTCCTTTCCTCTCCTTTCAGTGATCTCAATAAATGATCTCTAAAAATTGTGAGCTTAGTGGGAAAATTTCTAACATATCTCTGCACCAGGTATAGAATTTCACATTGAAGAAATTTGACTATTTTCCACACACCAGTTGATTCCCCTAATTTGACTTCTGTTCCTTTCTCAGGATGTATTTGTTATAATAAATAAACAAAAAAAGTTTCACTGAGGTTATTCACTCCATAATCATCACCTGAATGCTCTCAGCATTAAAATTGTCCAAGGAAGCACTATAATCTTTTAAAAATGATTTTGACATATCTAGAAGAATTAACTGTTAGTTTCTATAATGAGTCAGGAGTCAATCCAATTTTTACTGACTTCATACTAAAAACTATAAATAACTATACCTTGAAAACAGTTTTGCATCTGCTATTCTTAATTTTTTTCTATAGTATGAAAATTTTTGCCTAAAAGAATCACTGAAACTCAGTATTATTTAAGTTTAATAGGTGGCAGTATAAGTGGGGCTATCCTATCATCTTGTTTGAAATTCTGCATCACTTTTATAGATTTGTGTTGTTTTGCTTTTGTCTTTGGTTTTTTTGTTGTTGTTGTTGTTGTTCTTTTCTCTTTAAAGTAAAAAATAATAATTAAGTGACTTCCATGGACCATTATTTCCAGGCCTCTAGAAGGTCCTTTCACTTCTCTAGTCAAACATACCTGTGACTCTCACAGAGATGAATAAACAGTACTCACAAGTCTATTTCCTGTTGGAGCCCACTCTTTGTGCTCTAGGGAATTCCTAGTGTTTTTAGGTTGCTGTTGAATTCTTTAGTCAGTTTCAAGCACGCTTGATCTCTGCTTGAAGCAGATTTTAGTTGTCATGTGACATCACTGTCTCTGCTATGGGACAATATTCAGTTAAATTGGACAGATAAATTATTAACCATGAGATCACAAGCAAAGTCTATGAGTAGCACATCATTAAGGGCTCCGGTTGTTAGAAAAGATTAACACTGTAGAGATTCAGCAGGAAGGAGTGCAGCAATGGAAAAAATCAGGAGGTAAGCACTAGACTTGAGAGGCAAACTATGAATAGAAATTGATCAAAAGGGAGAGTTGGTCATTCAAAGTCAGGAAATGACACATTCATTTTACAAATGACTTTCATTGATTTAGATTTCACTCATGAGATATCATCAGCAGTGATGAATTTAATACAATATAAATAGCTTAAAATGGGAACCCAAGTGAAAATAAAGAATTAATAGGTGTGCAGGCCAATAACAGTGGAATTAGCTGCTATTTAGAAACCAGAATTGAAAAAGGGAGCCCACCTTAATGTACAGCATTTGGGCAGCAGTTGATTTGTTTCACATTCTCTATTTTTTTAATTTCAATTTAAAGCAGAATTTCCTTAACAAAATGAAAAAAAATGAAATATTTCCAAACAAGATGTTTCACTTTGTTAGCTCCAGTTGTGAAAATAAAGTTTTGCTAATCAAGTTAGATTCGCTTTAATGAGAAATTCAAATTTATGATCTTTTATTCAAAGCATTTTAGCCTTAAGTATTTTCCACTCTAACAGTGATACTTGGAAAAAATAAAGAACAACATAGTTTGTTTTAATAAATTGTTGATGTATCTGTCAAATAAACTCACTAATAAGTTGTAAGAATAAACCATTCCTGAAGTGAAGCCAATGACATAATTAGACTGGTGTACCTCTGGCTTCTCTTTCATAAGGCTTAAGAGAATTTATCCCTTCAAATACTACATGAGATTTTTCTGTTGAGAAACAGAATTTTTCTGTTTTATTTTGTAAGCAGAATGCTAAGAATTCTCATATAGATGATGTGCAATATTAGCCCATCATGGGTTTAGCAAAATTGTTCAATAAAGTCCTCTTTTTATCCCATTGTGTGGCCTGTCTGTTTCATAACATAGATGAAAATAATGTGGAGAATATGAAATTGCTAAATATAGTCATACCTGTCTACCTACACACTTTCCATTAGTGCTCGTTTTAAGATGGCTCTGTGCAATCTTAAAATGTTCTAAACTCATTGAAAAACAAAATGCCCTCATCTTTAAAATTTGTGTCTAATAATAAAAATGGGAGGAAGGGAAAGACAATATATTTGTAGTATAAAGCCCTGATGATTACAGAGTCAGATATAAAAATCTATAAAATAAGAAGCCATTGAACAACCTGGACACTTGATGAAAATTAGCCTACAAGATGTGAAAATTGTGTCCTTTGACTTTAGTCTTCATTTTGAAGAGGATGAACTAGACACAGTAAAAACCCTTAACCTAGTCCCCAACCTAGTGCCTTTGGTTTATTCTAACTGATTTCGTTCCTTAAGAAGTTCTTGTGTCAGGCACAGTGCTCCAATCCAAAGCATGTACCTCACCTCTCAGTAACTTCAGGTGGGGGTGCTATGATTTTCTTTTGTGCTCATGTAGAACCTAAGGCTAAGAACAAATAAGTTACCTACCTTAAACGATACATAAATAGCAGGACAAAATATTAGGAGGAAGGCGGGTTTTTAAAAACCTTACTCTTTAGTCTTAATCCACCATTGAATAATGAGGAGGCTGAATAATTGAATGTTTCACACTACTCTTCCCAATTTTCCTCCTTTCTTCATTGACTTGTTGCTCTGCCGTATGAAAATATCTATGTCCCCAACTTGAAGATTTCTGAGACTGGAAAAAAGGAGTCATAATAAGTATAGCACTCTCTTCATATTCTGACCAATGGACCTGTTGGGTAAAGGGCAGAATCCTCTATTCACAGAACAGATAAGGCTTTGCGTGAACAAAAACATGCTGTAAACTCCTAGGGAGCCAGGAGGACCCTTCAGCTCAGATATCCGGATGTGGGGGATTTATTTTCCTAGATGTATTGTTGAGTCTAGACGCCCAACTGCACAGATGCAAGCAGGACCCAGTCAATTTTGTGATCCAGCCCAGAATAATACTTGTTGTTGGACACAGTATTAACATGCATTGAAAAGATACTACCAATTTTGCCAACAGGTGAACATTGATCATACTTAACTGAGTGTTTTACTTCTATTATTTAATACTTACTATACTCTGTTACTGTAAATGGCAATCTCATTCACATTTCTAGGTAAGACAAATGAGGTATAAAAAAATCTTAATCTGCCTATATTTGTAATACTAGTTGGTAATGGAGATTATTTTAAGAGATTAGCTTGATTAGTGCTCTTAAACATAGTCTAGAATAGCTCCTGCACATAATTAAGAATCATAGTGACCTTTGTGTTATAATTGTTTTATACTTGGTCAAATAAACACAGACCAGGTGTCATAAAGCTCAGTTATGGTCATCCATGCAGCACCCAGAAACTGGCTTCTGATAGTGTCTTGTTGCCTTTTAAAAATGCTGACGGCAGAGATAGAAACACCTGCCCCCAAATTACAATGGCTTTTATACTCCCGTCCTTTCTCCAGCTGTTTTTGGGGACTGAAGTTGAGATTATGCATGTTGGTGTGTATCAGCAGCAAATCCCTGCACAGATGTGCTCAGGTAGAGGCGAGAACAGTGGGTCCCCTCCCCCCGCTGTCTCAGCACAATTTACACACTCTGTTATTGATGAATGGGGCATCTCATGTTCCTGGAATGTCTCTCTGCTGATCACCTAACTCTCAGACTACCAGGAAGAACCATGGAGCAAAAGAAACAATCTCTCCTGTCATCAGCTTTCACATCATCTAATAGGTTTAATTCCATATTAAGAAGACTTCAAAAGACAATTGTATGTGCAGATGCCAAATTCCAGCAAATTTAAGCCAGACACTTAGTCCTTCTTTCTACAGATTTCAGGTATCATAAAAGAGTTCTGAAATTAAAAAATAGAAAAGAAAAATATCTTGAGAACATCACCTCCCTACATGATGACAAAAACTTTGATTTTACTATTATTAGAAAAATTGTGTATAATCTAGCACAATATACTCTGTTTAAGAAAAAAAAGAACATCTGGATGGAATGAAAAACATCTCTCCTTTTTGTTACCAACAAATACCTGACAATTTATTTACTGAACATCATTTATTGTTTCCAAACACTGCCATCAATTTTGGTATATCTTACACCTGGCAAACTAAGGTAACAATGCGTGCATACTGAATATGAAACGCATTATATACCCAGGGATACAAAGTGGCTGTGTGTGCCATTATATTTGTGCACAAATCTACAGCAATGTTTAAGAGTGGGTGCTCCAAGGATTGCCCATCTTTAATTTTTCTCTAACCCTTTTTAAAATTTCCCAAATATCCTGCCTACCTGTCCTATCTCATCCTACCTGTCTCCTTCTCCAAAGTTGTGGATTGGAAATAATTTATTTTGAGCTCATTTTAGAAAACATCTTCATAAAATAACAGAAGAATCATCACAAAATCACTATTAACAACTTAAAACAAGACACTGAGCTTTCAGTCTAATAGTGTGCTATTAATTACTTCTTTAAGTAGTCTTTACAGATTTTTTCCGCCCCTTGCCCATCATTTCACGCAGATTCACAGAACTCATCAAGGAGAGTAGCCTACAATAACATGTATGAAAAACAAATGCAGTGTGTACCAGTCTTGAGAACTTCATTGTACATCTTATTTTATTGGTACATTAAGTAATTATTAAAATTAATCTCCTGAAAAATGAAACATGATTCTTCATCTTAGCCTGTGTCCCAAATACGGAAGAAGTAAATCATGAATAGGTATAGAGTTCAAGCTTTGGGAATTAAGAAAAGCATGTTAATGGAAGGATCCCAGTAATTAAATAGAAACTAATCCTCAGATATCAACGGCCACTCACACACTCACAGGCAGAGGGAACGGGAAGATGATAGCTATCATTAATGTTCTATATCAGGCTTTAATTATCAAGGCAGGAAGTGGGCTTTGATGATTTTTTAATGAAAATTAAGGAGATATCCTCATTTAAAATTTTTCATTTAGAACCTCATTAATAACAATATTCTGTAATGAAACAAGACTTTCAAAAAGAAAAAAAAGAAAGAAAAGCAGTGGTAAAGACGTCTGACTGTATTTTCAAATTTTTTATGTTTTTATTTACCAATGAAGGTCACTGGTAAATGATTCTTCATCAATTTCTAATGCTCAGTGTTTTACAAAATATTAATTCTTGCTTTCTCCCAAGAGAGAAGAGAGCTGTGTTATTTGGAATGAGTTCGTGCAGCTAAGATGCAGGTCCAGGGCCACAGAGACCTCAGCCCATTGTAACTATCACATCACTAGGACTGACACATCGCTCAGCCCAAGGGATTTTGAAATACTGACTCAAAGACAGACCGAGATGTTATGTTCAAAATTGAGCCCCACAAGTGTTCATAATCTTAGATCATAATTAACAGTTAACACACAGAAATAAACTGATTGATTTTACAGCAATAATTAACTTTCAACTCTTCCGAGGAGAACAAGCCTGAGTTTTTGGTACTATGTGTAATAGGGGCTAAAAATCTATTCCATATTTTCTGAGGAAGCCCTTCCCAGGACTTCTGCTATATAAGTTTTTGCTCTTTTTAAGCCTTCCTATGAAATTTGTAGGCAGCATTAGATTTTTAAATTACACTACTGTGAACTTTCATTCTTCTTGGTGAATACGTTAAAGGCAGCAACTCTTTAAAGTTTCCCTTCATATATATTAGAAAAGAAGTGAATTGCAACCCTATTAAAGCTTTTTTAATGTTCTCTAAGCATATTATTTGCATATTTGATTATAAGCCACCAATACATAACTTCCAGATTGACTTCTTTCGGCCTGAGTAACAAAAGTATGCGTGTATTTGTAATTATAGTGACACGCACCTACTTTCTTAGATACCCAGGGAAGAAAATATGATTTCATGATTCTGTGTGACAAGACAAATATGGGAATAACTGTTCTTTTCATATTAATAATTTCTATTTCTATATAGAAGATAGATTGAGAACTTATCTGGAGGTTATGCTTTTAAATAGTCAGATTGAAAGCAGTTATGAAATCGCTTTTCAAGTCTGGGTGCAATTGGAGCACATTCGCAGCCCATTTCCATCATAATGGCATCTGAGAAGTGAAGGCACAGGGAGAGAAGCGGTGATTCAGCCCTCCACACAATGTGGAATTGTTCTCCACAGTAATATCTGCGACGTTCTCTCCAACCTGGAAGACACCCAGCTCTCCTGGCCTCATTATTTTTAACTTGAAAAGTTATTTCTTAACAGCAGTAATGAACATTCAACCAAACGCTGTCTTTCAATAGCCGTAATGAGTATCCCACAAGACTCTTTCTCTCCCAATAATAAGTAAAAAGAAAGATATATTTTGGGAAACCAGATATGAAGGGAAATTGGTACATGGGTCTCAGGTACGACAAGCAGTGGCTGAGGTTGTGCATGTGCCTGTGTTGTTACAGCTCAGTGCTCTCAGCTGCAAAAGCATCCTTTGCAAGAGGAACTGAGACAATAAGAAACTCAAGAAACCTGAAAAGTAGTTCATAGGACAGATACTAAACACATATTAGAATTACAGAAATGCCTACCCAGCTATGAGATTTATTTGTGGGAAAGATAATTTCACTTTGAGAAAGAAATAAAGTTGAATGTTGATACCCTGTTTCTTCCTAGGGCTTCCATATATCACGATGAGATTTAGCTTCCTTGCCACAAATCATATCATTACCTTGCAATGCAAATTAAATCATCAGGAAAATAAACCCTTAGAATGTAATATAGAAAAACAACAAAGCCTCCTATAATGTCTGCTTGCAGGATTATAAAAATGTCAGCGATGGCTATGACACCTTTCTGAATATTTTCTTTCCTCATTTAGTACTTGCCAGGGCTACTACCGGAATGAAGGCCTAGTTCAACTGCTCCAGTGAACTCAAACTCCCACATTCTCAAAGGTCATGTTATCTCACAGCCATATATACACTGCATTAGCTTGGAGACTCCAGTTGCCATAGGCTGTGGAGAACACAGGCAGAATGAAAGAAGGAGAGTTTGAGAGAAATGTGGGCAGTGCTATTAAGATTTACTAGCCCTCTACTTCAAGTATTTTAGACAACAATCAAGGTGGGTAGGAAAATGTTCGCCTTTCAATTTTTGAGTGTAAAATCCATTAAATGCATATATATGTTTTGAACTGTATGATAGTATGAAAGACAATACGTCTGAAAAACCAGAAATAATTGGTGCAGGTGATGAACTCCTAGAGCACATTTACAGTTAACCAAGAAGAAAGTGATGTCAGCACTATGGCAGAAGAGGAATTCTCAGCCCTGTTCTCTACATAGCAATAAGAGTTTAGCAGCTATGCACACTGGGAAATAACTCTGGAGAGATACAGAGTACAACTAATAATTTATAGCAACCTCATGGAGCAGAAAACATGATGACAGCCATGCAAAATGGTATAAGAAACATTCTCAGCTCATTCCTTGGTATGGCACAGGGAAAGGTAGTTTGGAGAAGATTCAGCAGCTTTCACTGAATGCCCTGTCAGTCCTTTGCACACAGATCTTCACAGCCTTTGCCACCAAGGACTGCCACGGCTTCCATCAAGGCAAGCAAACATCAGTTGGCAGAGTGTGCTAGAGCCTCCCCCTCCCCACTGTGCTCTGTGCTCTCAGATCTCCACAGCTCTCCTGGCAGCTAGAGGCACTGGTTTCTCTTTCAGATTCAGCACTGCTGCTTGAAAGTCCTCCACCCAGCACTACCCTGCATCCCTGGATCTGCCTTCACCCCGGCAACCGTATTCTATGGCATCTCCTGAAACCCTGACTTGTGCACCATGTACAAATGAATGTGTTTCCCTACGAAAGCAGTCTGTAAAATCCGGGAAGTTGACTGCTCATTCGACTGTAAGGACCACGGTAACAGCTACCAGAAGCGAACAATGAGCAAGTCATGACACCAACAAAGGGACACATGAATTTGTAGCAACAAAACCTAAATAATTTGAGATGTAAAAATTTCTTGGAAAACATTTCAAAATAACATTAAAAAAACACCTCAGCAAGCTATGAGAGAAAACAGACAACTGAAATCAAGAAAATATGAAAGAGAAACGAGAAGTTCAATAAAGAGAAAAATTAGTTAAAAAAAAGAGAAACCCGGGAGCTGAAGGATACCATTCCTAATATGGGAATTGAGATACAGTGTATACTTTGAATGGCAGACTTGATCAAACTGAAGAAAGAGAAATCAGGTCATTTGAAATTAGACACTTGCAAGCAAAAAACTGGAACTTGGTGAAGAAAACTACAAGATTTATGGGACACACTAAAGGAGAAAAAGAACAAATTTTAGAATCCAAAGAAGGAAAAAACGAAAGAGCAAGAGGAGTAGAAAATTAATTGAACCAAATAATTGTGGAAAATTTTACTAATATTGGGAAGGATGTAAACATCAATTTCAAGCACCCCAAAGGACCCCACAGAGATTGAACAGAGGTCTTACAAGGAGATGCATTATACCGGTACTGTAACTAAACTGTCAAAAGATAAAATGAGAACTTTGAACTCAGCAAGTGAAACATTGCTTATTACTTATAAAGAAAACTTTATAACTTTATCAGTGTATTTCTCAGGAAAAAATAGACAAGAACAAAATAGGATGATATAGACAAACTATTGAAAGAAAAATGTTTCAGTGTCACATGCAGTGCCTGTCAAAGTGGCCTTTAAGAACTGAGGATGAGAAAAGACCCTTGTAATCCCTGAATTCTTGGAGCCTGAGAGACAGGAGGATCTCAAGTTTGAGTCCAGCATGAGAAACTTAGTGATGTACTGGGACACTGTCTCAAAAAGATAATTGGGTAGGAAAGTACTACATTGTGAAACCTGGGCTTCAATCTCCAGAACTGGAAACAAACAAACAAACAAACAAATGAAAAACAAACAAATCCAGCCTTTACATATAAAATAAGAGTGGATCCTTCACAGCTAGACAAAAATTACTACTTTATCTGCCTTGGAAGAAATGCTGAAGGATGTTCTTCAAATTGAAATAAAAGTATGGTTAAAGAAGCAACACAAAGCACCTGAGAATATAAAGTCCACAGGTAAAGTTTAAATATAAGTAAATGTGGGATAATGTAAGACAGTAACGGTAGTACATACATTAGGGTTAGCAATAATAAAAAATATAAAGGTGAAAACGTGTTAACTTTAGCACAGTTTTAAAATAATTGTACTCTGGCTACCATAAGACACAGTATGTGTAGAGGAGTTTTAAAGGGTTGAGTTTTTGATATGATTGAATTTGTGTTAGATTCGAAATATAGCTGAAAGTTCAAGATACTTTTTGTGAGCCTAAAGGAAACCACAAAGACATAAAAACCTCTAATGTATGAAAAGCAAAGAGAAAAGAATGACCGCTAATCATTGCAAAATTATCAAACACTAAAGGACAGTAAGGGGAGAGGAAAAACGGAGAAAACAAATGAAAACCAAGAATGAATCAATGAAGGAAACAGCCGCACTAAACCTTAATCTATCACTCACTATGTTTAACGTAAACAGATTTAATTTCATAACTAAAGGCCCAAAAATAATTTAATAGTTTTTTAAAAGATCCAGCAAAATGGTATCTTTTAAAAGATTCCATTTAGGTGTGTGACTGAGAGTGCAATCATGGGAAAAGGTATATCATGGAGATTATAAACCAAAGGAAAGCCAGGTGGCAGTGGTTAAATCAGTAAAAGGTCCTCTTTAAGTCAGAAATCTTTTACAGACAATAATATTATTTCACAATGACAAAGGAATCAGTCCCTAGGAAAGTATAAAACTTGAATCTGTATAAATATCCCATATCAGAGCATCTAAACTAAACATATGAAGGAAATATTGACCTAGATGAAGGGAGAAATTTATAGGAATGCAGGCCTACCAAGATATGTACGTACCCAAACTTCAATAATGAATGGAACTTCAAGATCAAAAAATAGTAAAGAAACAACCGTTTAGAGCAACGTGATAGGTGGAATGGAGCTGCACATGCGCGGTAATCTATGCTTTCTCCAGTGGAAAAAGAAACACTATTTTCAATGCAAATAGAACATTCTCTAGGATACATCACACGGTATAAGTAAATCTTAAATTTGAGAAGACAAAAGTGATTTTAAGCACATTTTATGACTTCATTGGAAGGAAATCACAAAGCTTTTACACAACAAAGAGAATAATCAGAGCAGAGTAGGAAAAGAAAAGCCAGAACTATTTACAGATAACATAGATTTTTCTACACAGAAAATACCAAGTAACAACAATAACCATGATTATATAGACCTTTCTTCATAAACTTAACTAATATCTTTAGCTTTGAGTGCCTATTCTGTCACAAATACTTGGCCAGCATTGTTCATATATTAACATACTTAGTCCTCTAAACATCAAATTTTCTTACTTTCATCGTACAGATAAGAAAATGGAATTTGCAGAAAATTTAAAACTTTGCTAAATGCCATATTCTTAGTAAACAGCAGATTTTTGAGTAAATTTCAGGCATGTTTCTTTCCACTATATGTTCATCCTCTACTCTGCCAAACATTGTCACCAATATTTGTCATTCTACATGAAATTTAAAATAAATAATCACATTACATGTATCAATACATCTTCCTGCTGGGGAATTAAAACAGCACCTTAGATTGGAAGTATGAGTAGGAACAGGAGGCATAAGGCAGAGAAAAACTTAAATGTGACCATCTTTGAAAGTCAGGTGCAGTGTGCTGAATCCAGGATCTAAAACTGCTAGTTTGATTGGTGAAATAGCCAATGGAGTGAGAATGGGGAGGGGATGAAAGAAGAATTAGAATGTGTTAGGCAGATGTTTCAACACTCCATGAGGATGGGATAATTATGTATTTTTTAAAATGTAGTAGTGAATAGGAAAAAATTGGAAAAAATATCCCACAGTTCAAATTACTTGCAATAGCTTTTCCTCCTAAGGCAGAATAAAAGCATAGGTGTCCTAGGGGTTCTCTGGTTTAGTTGGACTTATTGAAGGCAAAGAACCTTTAGAGTATTTAGACTTCTTATACATGAATTGGCTTCCGAAATTTCACATTCCCAAGACAATACCCTCAGGGCCAATTCATAAGGCCTCTTCTAGGTTAGACTTCTTAATGTGTACCTGACGATGGATCTCTACTTTCCTGAGACTGCATCTGTCCAGACCTGAGTTTTAGCCTCCTGCTGCAGCTATTCATTCTGGACTGTGGTGCCTTAGGACCAGGTGCTGTGATTTCCCATCTCTAGATTCCATAATGTAGCATAACCTCAGCCACACAGACGATTCTAATTATGTATTTGCTGAAGGTGTCTGGACTTTCCTGTGGGTCCAGAGTTTCTTTCATTTTAGTAATAATCAAAATTATTCTCTCACCTCCCTGCTCTCTTCCTTTCTTCTTTCCTTGATCCATCTCTCACGTTCTATTTCATTTTTCTTTGAATTTCTTAGGGGAGACTCCTGCAAATCCTTTTTGTAAAAAAACCCTGCTCCTTCTTTCTTCTAATGCTAGTATTTCTGAGCTCGCTGGTGGACTGTATGAAAACTCCTACAGAGCTCACTTGAGTATCTGTCTACAGATAGCTCATTAGCTCTCATCACTTGCCTCAACTCACCTTTCTTCCACAACACTGTTGCTCTTTTTAGTTCTACAGCACCCTTCTCAGTCATGCTTGTCTTACAGAAATTTATGTGAGTGTAGGCTTTGTGGTCTTCACTTTTTAATGCTTCCCAACATTTGGGCTTAATACAATAACTTTGTCTTGGTTACCTTTCTCTCATTGCTGAGACAAAACACCCAACACCCAAAATTAAGTAAGGAAAGGCTTATTTAGCTCACAGTCTGTGGAGGTTTCATTCATACTCAGCTGGCTGCAAGGCAGAGTGGCACATGGCAGAGGGCAACTGTTCATGGCGGTGGAAAACAGTAAGAAGTTCCAAGAGCAAAAGAGAGAAGCTGGGGTAAGCATCCTTTTTTCCATCTTCATATTGTATGCAAACTACCTGCCCCAGGGTGGGTGTACCACTCACACCCGTGATCCCAGCATTGGACAGTGGATGGATCATAAACTCTAGAAGCTCACACCCATGACTGCATGAGGCTTTTGGGGGAGATTCAGACACAAATTATAATAACCTTCCTTCCCAAAATGTCTGCCATGTAGGAGAGCACCACATGCGAACTGTCTTCAAAGGATAGAGATGAAAAGGTTTATGAAATCTTGGTTTCTATACTGCTGGTTGAAACACAGCAAAGCACTTGGTTATCCTTGCCTAATTTTATCTGCACATGAAAGTTTCTCTTCCTTAAATTAAAAAGTGCCACTATTGTACCCTACTTGGAAGAAATATATCGCATAATGAAATAACATCTAACAATAGAATGAATCAGATGACATTTGCCAAAATTGTCATTCTTTAGTGTATCAGATATGCTTTTTCAGCAATTCTGTTAAAATGAGACTTTTTTCTAAAACCATGTAATTTTTCTTCTGTTCGCATCATAGTTGTATGATGCATTGTATCTTCTTACGAGATTGTTTCTGTAGACATTCTAGTGCTCTAAGCTGCCCAAGGGTGTGAGGGGAATGTCAACAAGAGTGTGAAAATGACTTTGGAAAGCTGTTTTCCCACAATGGCTTATGGGAACTGGAAAGTTTACTTAAAACTTTATGCTATGGTTTCTTAAAAAACCTGGATGATCTTATGGTGAAGAGAATGGCACAAAAAATTCTCTCGAAAGGCTGTAAAGGTGAGGAGCCTTGTGAACTGATGAATTTGTTTTGAGTTGATATTCAGTGGCAAGGGCAGCAGTAATGTGTGAGAGTAAGTCTTAATTTCATTCAGACTGAGGCTTCTGACAGTGTATTGTTAAAAAGTGCAGGTCATGAGTTATAATGAAAGCTTGCCATAAAAAGATTAGAGTTAACAAACTGATATTGATCCATTTAATGGGTTGTAGCAAACATTTGCTTTTCATCAGCTTTGTATTTGCACATTTATCTGTTTCAGAGGCCAATCCAATAAAACCTCTTATTTGACATTACCTTCTCATGTCATACAGTATTTTTGCTGGGCGGATTACACTCTGATTGTTACTGCGATTTCCTGAGGGCATTGGTATACTTCCCACGGCAGAATAATTTTTTTCACAAGACATATTTTGCCTTTTCCCTTTGAAAAGCTGTATTCTTTATAGTGTGAAATGACCTGGATTCTCAAGCAGAAAGTTAATCATGATATCTGATCTCAAAAATCACCCAATAACACCTGCTGTGCACAAACAACAGTCCAATTATATGACCCTATTGAATACTATGATAAAAGCCCTGAAATGACACTTTTTCCATTATCCACTTCCAAGCCAAAGTTTTCATCTTTGTGTGGATTGAAAAATTAGACTTTGGATAATACAAACACCAAAGTCCCTTCATTTTGATACTGAACTTTACAAAGAATACATACTTTAAGATTCCAATTATGTGTGAAGAATTAGTTCTTGTAAAATGAGGAGTGGCAGCTCCTCCTTGCCTAATTGGAAAGCAGATATCCCCCTTAATTTTTTACTCCTTCGCATATTTATAAGATGTTCTCTATCTCAGTTGCCTTTGTCTCCCTTTTTGCAAGACATCATCCCTTCTTTAGGAGTCTCACTGACATATCAGGCACTTCCCTCACAGTCCGTTATGCTTCACGCAAATATGTCTGTTCTCTCACGCAAAGCTTATGCTGACCTCCATTTGCACTCAACATAGGTGGACTTATTTGTTGTCATTGTTCTATTATTGAATCAGAGTCTGAGTCTTCCAGCCCCAACTCTGCTGAGGGATCTAATGTACTAGAGAGGCAAGTTCCATTTCTCCAACTGGAAAGAACAGGTTTTTGTTATTTTACTTAATTTTTAAAATCTTTGCCTGTTATTGGCACATAACTTAGGGTCATCATCAGTTGAAAGTACAGCAGATTGTTCCGAGTCATGGAAATCCACTTATGTATGACAGGGACATTATTTTAACCATAAATACCACTTATTGGTTGCTCTATAGTATGAAAGCAAATATTAAGTAAACCCTTAGCATGTATGATAACATTTCTGCCAGAAGAGGAATCTGATTATAGTGAACAGGGATGGAGAGATTTCTTCTCTTCAGTTTCCTCGTTAGCATCATCTTTTCTAGAATGTATTGGGGCACCATGATTTCTTTGGTTTTGGGGGTTGGGAAAGTAGAAAATTTCACTAATGAGTAAGGTAATTGTATGGCCTTCTAGTGACACACAAAGAATACTGCTTGCTCAGGATATCGGAGTAAGTGGCATAAGTACGCGATGATCTGGTAAGCTACACATATTGGTGACTACTTTTCCTAGCACCCTAAGGAAGTATGAAGAAATTGTACAAACTTTTAGTTTTTAAAGCTTTCGTGAGTAATGAAAGGCTCCTTCTGCCTCACTTACTTGCATCTCACAGAGATAACATTCTACTAAGAGGAAGTCACTCAGTTCATACTGGGAATAAAATTGACATAGGGTTTCTATGTCCTATTTGAATAGACAGTGAGTACACTCACTGCAGATGCTGCAAGCCAATGTGTTTTACAAGTGAGCGAATATCTGCATAATATTCTGCTCTTCTTATACGTTTCTCTGAAATACCTGGATATAACAAGATCTTTTAAGAAACAAAGTATGCAGTACTCACACTTTCTTCTCTGTCTGTACTCCCTGATATATAGAGATAGAGAGAGAGATAGATCACATATTATTCAATTGTTTTCTCAAACCAGCTACAATTATGTACTTCAAAATATTTTTGTTGCTAAAATAACAGTTCAAGATTGCAAACCTCCTTTTTCTTCACAGGGGCTCTTGAAAATTATAAATTTACTGGCATTCTTTATATATATACTTAAGATTATATTCACTGTATAGAGTTAAAATCATATAAACCAGTATGCCTAAGAACATGTGGCTTTTGAAGAAAAATAGTCTTCTCTTCATCATAGTTTCTGTATTTTCAGCAGCCAGAAAGATGCTGGACACTTAGTGGGCAGTCCACGTACAGTTAGTTATAGGTCTCAATGAGAGCAGTGTTACCAAATACAGAGTGTTTTCAACTCTGTAAACTCCCCGACTCATTTTTTTTTTCAGAATGTATTTCTACTTTCATCTTAATGTCCCCTAAAATTATTTCTTAAGTGGGTGAAAAAATTAGCCACAGAATTTCTAAGTTACATAAAGATTGATCTGCAGAGAACCAACATTTCTTCTGAAAACAAGGCTTATTCATTTGGTGGGGACAACGGAATAACTGTCAATAACAAATCATAGTAACTGCAATTTGGTTCTTCCTACATTATTTCCTGACTTTGTTTTTCTGGTCCCACCTGTGAAAATAGCACACAGCCCACAGGCAAGGTAGAAGGTAGTCCACAGTCTGGTTCCCATACTGAAGGGGCTCAGGGAGGTGGACTGATAGGTTCCTGTAGAAGGCCTCCAGGATACAGCAGAGCAGTGTAGCGATTTGCCCCATCCCCTCCTCTCTGCCAGTCTCCAAACAGCTATATGTGGCTGTTGGTAATAAAAGACCAGTACAAACCTGCAGAGGTTAAGACAAAGTATAAAACAGGTATTGTGCAGGGAAGTGTAAGTATGGATGGAGTCCAGGCAGAAACTAAGAAGACACAATATTTTGGTGCTCCATTTCCAAGGACTACATTAGTGACCCAGTCATCTCACATAAATTCTTCTTCTGTAAAGAAACGGACACCAAGAGAGGGGAATAAATTGCTCTATTTCTTAATTAATATTTGTTATAGTTTGTGTCTGGATGTCCTGTAAAGCCTCATGCAGTCATGTGGTGGGCTTTATAGTTTAGGACTGATGGGTGTGAGTTCTACACCCCCCTGGGGAGGGTAGTTTGCATGCAGTGTAAGCGAGGGAAAGAGGCTGCTTACTGCAGTTCTTCCCCTTTTGCTCTTGCTGCTTTTGCTGTCTTCTGCTGCCATGAACTGTTGCCCTCTGCCATGTGCCACTCTGACTTGGAGCCAGCCAATATGGACTGAAACCTCCACAAACTGGGAGCTAAATAAACCTTTCCTTCCTTAATTATGGGCATTGATTATTTTGTCTCAGCAAAGAAAGAAAAGTAACTAAGGTAATATCACAGATACGTATTCATTTTTATTTACAAAATGTGCATTATTAAGACAGGGATTTCTGTCTGCTTTTCTCAGCAAGGCATTCCTGAAACATAATGTTTGCCAAACACATCTTAAAGTTCTCTCCAATTGGATTCATATAGCATTAGTGGTTAGAAGGTTGATTTCTGAGATATGAATCTAGTTATGTATTGTGACCTTGAGTACTGAAACTTCTCTGCATCTCCAGTGGAGGCAGAGTGAGACGGCATGTGCAGGATATCTTATGTCGCCTGGCACTCAGGGAGGACTCAGTAAATACTCAGCATGAACAATGGACATCATCAGACTTCTGCACAGAGATAGATTGCACTGTGACTAAAAAGAGATTTTATTTTATTCTACCAGAGGATTTAACAGTGAGTCAGAACAATATAATTGATCACAAAGTGAGTTCAGAAATCAATGCTTAGTCCAGATTCATACAATTTATTGAAGCAGGCAAGCCCTTTAGTAATGAATGTGAACCTTATCAGAGCTCTCTCTACCACAAGTCTTTACGGTATTAATTGCTGAAAAAGTATACTGGGCTTCATATAATAAAATAAGTCTTCCACTGTTATAACTGAATACTTTAATAGGAAATGTGATCAAAAGAGTGAGAAGAAGAGAAATGATTCAAATTGATTCTGAGCTCTGTGGTATTTTCGTGGGCTATGAGAATCAAATGCTCAAGAGTGTACTTATAAAGCAATTACTGATGACTAAGTGATAAAAGCAGTGACAATGAACCAGAGATGAGAAAGAACGCATAGAGTTTGCATGGAAACAGGTACAAAAAGAATACTCAGTTGGTAATGCATCTTGAACATAATCCATTAAACTTAGAAGATATTTTTTGAGGGCCAGATTTGCAAGGACATGAATTGGGGGACATAGAAAAGAGAGTTATAATGAACTATTAAAAATTTCCAGAATTGAAGGTCAGTGGCGATCACCCCAAATGCTGCCAGTAAGATGTATAGCATTTCTGTCTTTAACCTTTGGTCACTTTAAATCACTGTCTTAGAGTAGGGACTCAAAGTCCCACTGTTTTACATGCATCCTATAATCTAGGTTTGAGCTTGCTCTCTTGAAAACTAGAAAGTAGACTTCGTTAGAATGGCTCATGAGAAATGTAATCATCACACCTGAGAGTCACAGAGACCTGACTGTGAGTCGTGACTGTATTACTTCTTATGGGATGTCCTTGCACAAATTCTTCAACTCCTCTCTTGGAGGTAATAGTAGTAATAGCCTATTCTGAGAAGAGTGTAGTGAAAGACAAGGTGCATGAACATGGTTTGACCCAGTGCTGCACATAGGAAGTGTATACAAAATGTTAATTCCTTGTTTTACTGGGAAACACTTTCAACATTAATTTAGAAGTGGGAAATATAGCACTTACTGTACAAGCATACTGTCTCCAAGAGAATTTGCCAGACTTTCATCTCTATATGTGGCAGCTCATTGTAGGAGGAATATTGACTAATGGCATGACTGGAGAAGCCCATTTAAACTCTCTGAGATTTTCTGCCTCTCTTGAGCCCCCTGATCTCAAAGGATGATAGTGAGATTATAATGTGAACATGTATTAAATCATCTTTAAACAAAAACTAGAAACCTAATAAAGTGATAGATGCTAAAGTCCAAGGTCATACATGCATAAAGTGGGCACATTCTCTGCATTCAGGCAATTCCATACAGTGACAATATTTCCGAGACAGTTTGATGAAAAGATGTTATCAGTGGCCTAGGGACAATGGAGACTAATAAATTCATAAGCTGGTAGAAAAGGCAGGTATCAAAGAAAAATTACTAATATTGAAATATATGTGATCATCTCAAGAGTTTAGAAAAGATTCTGAATGTTGCATGAGAAGAGACCATATAGAAGTTACGATCGAGAAACAGTGAAAGTTTGAATTTTTTAAAAAAACATTATTACTGAAATACACATTAGCATCCCTCACAATACTCCCCACTGTCTTTGAACAGCCTTCTTTTGCCATTTCCTGAAGTCCTCTTTCAGGTCTGTGTTTGCTCTTCTGGGGCTGCCTCAATGTCCTGAAGCAATTCAAAAGGTTTACTTTTCACGGGCCTTTTGACTTTGGGAAAGAACCAGAATTTGCAGTGCGCTAAACTGATTGAATACAGTAGATGCAAACACACTGTAATATTTCTAGGCGACTACCGGACCATTGAGTGGCACTGAGTACAAGTTCAGTGACATTTTGATAACACCTTGGAAGGACCCTTGTGGAGGAGCACCTCCAGAACTGCTTCAGAAAGTAGTAAGAAAGATGGGATGAGTATGATCAAAGTGAGGGGGAATATTTTCTATGCAGATTAATGACCACATCTTTTATGGTCATATCTTTTTAAAATTTAAACATTCATTTTGTATGTTGATCACTTCTTATGCATAACTACTGAAAGCCTAGATGATCTTTTATAAACTAGATATTTAACAAGAGTGAGACCGACAAGTAGAAACTAGATCTAACTTAATTCCCAGCCCTCCAAATGTCTTACTGGTAGTCCATCTTTGTGCTACAAGTAGGATGGTAAGGACATTTCTTGGTCTATTGGCTGAAAAGTATAGACTGACAAAAACCTATCCACCAGGCCTGTTCTTCTTTGCACCTCGGTACTGTTCCTTACTTTCCCTGGGTTGCTTTTGGTATTTCGGATCCTAGTATGTATGGCACTCGTCCCTGATCACTTTCTCTAATTCATGTATCCTCACTCCCTTTTGGGAAAACACATATACATTTAATTTTCTTTTTTTAACATCGTGTTGCTTCCTGTTATGTTTCTCTAAAAAATGATGCTCTCTGAGGAGCAGTAAACTTGGCTCAATTAAAATGCCAACTTTGCCAGACATGGTGGTGCATGCCTGTAATCTCAGCACTCAGGAGGCCGAGGCAGGAGGATCGTTGCAAGTTTGAGACCAGCCTGGTCTACAAAGTGAGCTCAAGGCCAGTCTGAACTGCAAAGCAAGACCTTGTCTCAAAAAGACAAAAAAAAAAAAAGCCAACCTCAACCTCTGTAGCAAGGGTTTGCAGCTGAAGTTTTTTTTCTCAGTTCCATGAGTTTCCAAGTCTTTCTTCGGTATCATTTCCTGTGGCATCTGGTTAGTGCATGGATATTTAGTGGTCAGACAAATTTGTGTCAGGAATTATTGTGCACATTGTCGTGCTCACCTCCACTATGGCTTTCTTTCATTCAGGATTTTTTAACTTTCATTATGTAGCAACACTTTAGATTTGTTCTCTGATCCTGCTGCATTCCCTAAGCTATGAGTCTATGAGTGAAGAAGAATCTCAGATTTATAAAGCCAGCTTTTGGGGTTCTTCTTTCAAAGGTTCATTTCACTGTATCATATTTCCCTTTTTCATTGTTCTCCAAACATTCCACTTTTTAAAAATATTTAAATATGTACATGAAGTTTATTTCTCCACATGCTACCATTTCTGAAATCCAAAATTCCCTGACATATTTCAAGAAGACTTAGAAATAGCTCTTCCTGTGTCAAGAGCAGGTGATAGTGTATGGATCCTGAGTGTTCTGCTGAGATCTGCTCTCGCTGCCTCATTTCTGAAGTATCTGAAAGAAGGCTCCTTGAAGAATCTCACATGCAAGCTCACAATCATCATACTCACATTCAGGAACAAGAATCACAGGAACAAAATGAAGAAGGTGTAAACACTAAGGAAACTGCAAGTTAAGAACTCACAATTTAAATGCCTGACAAACATGTTTTATCAAATGAATCACCAGAGAAATAACAACAGGAACAAACACCCCAAAATGATAGAGTGGTGAGCTACAAAAGCTCAAAGAGATGGAGAATCCAGGCACTGGAAACCAGCTACTTGGAGAAGAACGAGAGAGAGAGTGAGAGAGAGAGAGAGACAGAGAGAGAGACAGAGAGAGAGAGAGAAACAGAAGTAAATCCATGGCAACAGGGAAGGATCAGACCGGAAGTTTTAAGGGTACTAAGAAACTGAAGAAACAGAGCAGAGAAAGAAAGAAAGAAAGAAAGAAAGAAAGAAAGAGAAAGAAACTATCTTCTTCCCTTTCTTCCCAGCTCCTGGCTGATAGCTAATAGGTAGTAGGGCAAGGAAGGGAAGAATGAGACCAAGCCTAAACACACAAAGTGAGTACTGGACCTCAGAGGGCCTTCTGGAGAAGTATGACCGTGGAATGAACCAGATTTGCAATTGCTGTGGTCTTCTGGGAGAGTGCGGGACTCTGCTCCCAGTGAGTACTTCTAGGCAATAGCTGGTGAGTGACTCTAGTGGGAGTACCCACCGTATTCCTGGAAAGAATGCATTGCTGAACAATATCTCAAGGTCGGCTTGATTGTTCAATTTGGGCCCCAAGGCAACCACATATCTTCACTTCAGGGCTCCTAGTACTATGTTCCCAAAGTGACCGAGTGAAAGAGGGGCCAAATGTGGTCCGAGACCAGGTTGGAAAAGGACCCCCACAGGGTTTAAGCTAAAGTGTAGAGATGCTGTTTCATAGCCAGAGGCTTGGCCCAGCCTCAGTTGCTTTGGATTTGAAAAGTTGTGCCACTGGTGTCCCTGGCCTATTGCTTGCAGCACTGATCTGGTGTTTGACTCAAGCTACTGAAAGACAAAATGCATGAAACTCTTAAAGCCCTAGGTATAGACAAAAACTTTCACTGTACAACCAAATTTATGAAAGAAATAATATCAAAAATTAATATATGAGATCATATTAAATTAAAAATCCCCCAAATAGTAAAGGAAACTACCAGTAGAGTGAAGAGACAACTTCACAAAATAGGAAACAGTTTTCTCCAGCTATTCATAAAAGGGCTAATATCTATAATACATAAAGAACTAAAAAAAATTGCAGCCCCCAAATTTAAAGACACAATCAAAACTGGGCATATGAAATGAACAGATACTTCCCAGAAGATGTGCAAATGCCCAATAAATCTATGAAAAAATATTAAACATTACTGGTCATTGGAAAGATGTAAATTAAAAGAGCACTGAAATTCCATTTTACTCCAGAAAAAAATGGCTACTTTCAAGTTATCAAATAACTTTTGCTTGTGAGGCTCTGGGATAGAATGAACCATTCTTCATTGTTGGTGGGAGTGTAAATTAGTATAACTATGGAAATCAATATAGAGATTCCTCAGAAAACTAAAAATAGCAATTATATTTGACCCAGATATTCCCCCTGTGGATATTTTCCTGAAAGAGTTAAAGGCATCATTTTGCAATATGCATGCATACCCATTTTTATATCAGCACAATGAATGATATCTGTATCTTAGAAGCAGCCTAAATATCATTTAGCAGATAAATGAATAAGACAGAATTACTCTGCCATGAAGGATAAACTTGACTGATTTGTACAGGAAACAGATGCACTTTGAGACTGCAATATTAAGTGGACACACAAACTTAAATATTGCATGGTTTCTGATACATGAAACCCCCTATGTGAATAAGGTACAGAATTTCCAACAGAAAGTAGAAAGTAATGAGATAGACCTTTGGCATATGGGAAGGTAAGTGAGACTCCAAGGGAGGGGAGAGGAGGGGATGGAAATGAGATTTGAAGAAAGGAGAGGGACTGTGAAGTACTGTGTCCATGCTTCAAGTCCCTAAGAAGAGTTCAAGACAGGCAGGGAGAGGAAAAAGAGTGAAGAAATTTCATGTGCAAGTACCAATCCCTCATGGTAAGTGTAATCATGAGGTTCTATAAACATACCAATAAAAAAGGAGTTGGAAATAACATTTTTACTGCATCTAGCAAAAATCTGTGGTGTATACTCAGGTAGCTATTGAAGAGACAGGGACCTGAGAGCTTGAGGAGAGAAGAGAAATAGCAGGAAGTGCTCGGCACAGTGAGGCCTTGGAGGCAGAGGCTGTGGTTCTGTCCCAATCTGTAGAAAGGCCAGGCCTGGATTTATTGCTGACCCCCACTGAGCCTGTTTAGCTAAAGAAACATGTTCCAAGTAAAATGTATGACAGTTTCACCATCCTTTAGTAGTTTCAAACTATAAGAAGAACCATTTTATTTTGTTTTCCTTTTAGGTTTAATTTGTTTCTAGTACAGTGATACCTTAGTTGTCAAACAGCTCCAAGCTTGAACTTTCCACCACTCAACAGCAAAGTTCCAAAAAAAATTCTGCTTGGTGTTCTTAACTTTGCTTGATCATGGGACTGAAAATTTGAGTTGAAAAGACCTGCATGGACCAAGAATGAGTTGTGCCTTGCATCGCACCACGAACACAATCTAAGCACCGCTCTTGGTCCGATGACATACAAGGCGTGGGTTAGTGAGTTAAGACATTCGTCACTGTGCCTTTTTGTGAATTATTTGCAGAAAATCCTCAACCCTGGCTCCAAAGTAATTTAATGGTACCATCAGTAAAGCTAAGAGGAAAACGTGAGAAGTGCAAGAGAGTCGAAGAAAGGAATCGTCAAGAAATTTGTTAGTCCTGGAAAAATGAATAGTTAAATGTAATTTTGAAACAAGTACTTGGTTTCTCATTTTCTTATGAGAAAAGTATGTTCTTTTTTTTTCAGCTTTACAGTGTTTGTACATGAATTTGGAACAAATTGAGTTTGACCACCAAGACATCACTGTATTTTTAATTTGTGCCAAACCTCTGGCAGAATTTTAAGAAGAAATACCCATCTACAGATAGTGATAGGAAAATAAGTTGTAATTGTTACATTTTAAAAAAATAAGAGAAGGTTAGAGAATAGCCTTTCTATTTTAGAAGATAAGGGTTTGCTATGCAGAGCTGGTGGGCAGACACCCTTTCAGTAGTTGTCACTGGGGAAAGACAAGCAAGTGTGCTTTCACTGTATCCATGCCTGGCTCAAAGGGACTCATGGAAAGGTCCATACAATCTCTTCTAAAGAACGGTTATATCGTCTAGATGACTCTGAAGCAGCTGCATAAGGCTATAAATAATGCATTTATGGTAGAAATCAACAATTTGAACCATGGAGTCTAAGAAACCAGGGCCAAAGTAGAAAATATCATACTAACTCTGGATGTTGAGCAACTTCATAGAACTGTCTACCAAATTTTGAATTTACCTGTGAATGTCAGTTCTTCTATCATTTGCCTCAATAGGCCATATAGAACACTTAGTGATTTATTTGTTTAGTGAAATTTAGGTATTATTATCCTTACTTGCATTTAGTTATAGGATTTCGAAGTGGAGAGACATAAAGTCTCTTGTTCTTTGAATTTGAATTACAACATTCTTTCTTTTCCCACTAAATTTAGGATTTTGTTTACACTGGCTCCTTTAAAAATCAAACAATGTAGATCCCTCTATGTTTGTGTGCACACTGTCAATTAAAATTCTATTTGAACATCATTGTGTTTCTTGCTTGTTTATATATTCTTTAACACATTTCAACATTTAAATAATTAAATTAGAAAACATCCTCAGTTGAGGATATTTAAATACTAAATGTGTTGTGAGAGAAAAGTGATATTAAACTTGACACTCTGACCGATGTGCTACAACCCTTGAAGGTGTTTTATGATCCTGAATTGTAAATTAAGAAAAACCCTAGGTGCCAGATCCCTACATACAAAACTAATACATAAAGAAAAGAGCAAAAAATGCCCTACTAAAAGCATCTACAAAGTATATAGACAGAGAAAGGAGATAAACCCAGCTATATTATTTAGCAAAATTATTTTTTAAATGCAAGGAAACACACAAAATCCAAATTTATAACTTTAAGAAACTTTTTGAAATCTTTTTAAAAATTCAGTATGAAAGCCAAATGACATACAAGTAAGTTCTCAGACAAAACTAATATGCTGAATAGAATCTTAGCTCACATAGATGGACTTTGTTAACCTGAAGGACTCCTCAGGACATTTCTATAACTCTGAATTTCCAAATGGAGGCTAGTATCCATCTTCCTTAAGGAAAATAATGATGCTACACAAGTTCTTCTGTAACCAACTGCTTTTTAAGGAAATATGCCTGTTGACATCTTTTGTAGTCAATGAATAGAGAGTTATTCTTACCATTTTTAAGGGCTGGATACTATTTCTATTTCCTCTTTGGGGCTCTACTTCTATGAGTTTATAATGTCATTTAAAAAAAAAAAACCTTAAAAGTCTAGTGGTTTCTCAGGAAAGCTAACATTTACTTCCATTCACAAGGATTATTAGAAAAATATCTCATTGAAAGATTGATCTAGTAGAAGGAAATTAAAACAGCATAAAACAGATGAAGAAAGTGAACTTAGTATGTTGTTAATTTGAGGCAGGCTCCCACCCAGCTCCAGAGAGATTTTTAGAGCAAACGTTGCTCCTAGTCATCGATTCTATCTTACACTCATTTTGTTCTCCCCTATTTTGTCAATCAAATATTGGCCACAAGCTGACCAGTAGATACTGTTTGGTCAACTGCTGTTTTTCAGGAAATGTATAAAGATGAAAGTGATTAGCAGCCAATATTTACAACAAAGTGTAAAGGAGATCTTGGCTATTTACCAACGTTATTTGATTCAGTAGGGTAATAGTCTGCCTTTTTGATAGGAAAACCCAGAAGACCCAAAGAAAAAGCATGGATGCAGGAGAGGATAAAAATTAGTGTCATAGAGCACTTAACTTATCACACTAATCCTTTATATTAGAGGATGAGAATCACCTTTGATACTCCTACAGTTGCAAAGCAGTAACTTAGCAAACAGAAACACACTGAATCTGTAATAAGTACAAAAGTAAAACCAGTCATAATTGATATTAGAAGGCATTTTATTAAGGTTAAATGCAGGGGCTATAATTTCATTATCTTAACCTGTTTTATATAGTACTTAGCATAAGTAGAGTTATAGAACATGACCTTTTTGTGACTAGATTGTCTCATGCATGATAATGTCCACAAGATTCACCCACATAATAGCATGTGACAATTTTAACTTTATTTTTCTGCCCATCCATTGGATGACTTTTGAGTTGTCTCTGTCTTTGGCTATTAGTAAGAAAGTTTCTGTGAACATGAGAGGGCAAATAACTCTCTTGAAACTCGAATTCGTTAATGTTGGACACATACCCATACGAGAGTATATGAGACCCTTTGATAGTTCTATTTTTAGTTTCTTGGGGAATTTGTCTCCCAGTTTTCAGAGTGCTTGCACCATGTTACAGTCCTACCAACAGTGCACCAGTGTCCCATTATATCTGCATCCTCGCCAATACTTGGTGTATTCTAATTTTTTACATCAGCTTTTGATTTGCAATTCTGATGATCAGTGATGTTGAACGAGTTTCATATGCTCACTGACCATTATTTTTATTATCTTTGGAAAAATGTGAAGTTGAACATTTTAAAAAATGAATTCATTTTATGTTGAGTTGTTAGATTTTCAGAATAGTACACTTTTTCATCAGTTTTCCATTATAATACCAAATATCTGAGACAACCACACATAAACAGAAACGTTTATTTGCCTCAGGTTTTTTGGGGAGTGGCAGTCCAGCTCCTCCTGTGACAATAGTACTTTTTTCTTTTTATTCTTTCTTTAAAAAGAATAAAAACTAATTTGAAAAAGTAGAAATGATACAGAATTTCACTAAACAAGATGATAGGAATTCAACAATGATTGTTATATTGCATATTGTTGTCTTCAACTCAGTTGTTCAAATTACCAGATATAAGCAGGCAAAATTTGTCAAAAAATTAAAAAGAAGATAAAAAGCATTACCTGTTCCTTTATATAGACCAGTACAAATCAACAATGCAATTGTCTCAGCTTTTCTGTGTATATACATATTTTTTTCTCTTCCTTTTTTTTTCACTTCCCTCATTCCAGTTGTTCCTTCCCTTTGAGCTGTTTATTTTTTCCTTTTCATATTATCTATTGCATTTTTTGTATTTTATTTACTTTTTCAGGTTTTCACAGTAGGGAGACAATGCAATGTTTACACATGTGGTTCTACTTTATTTCACTTATGAGTATGGTCTCAAGCTTGCAGTACGTATGGTTACATTCCTCTGTGATGTTGGTACATGTTTATAGCTTATTTTGATCAGTTTGATGCCTTTCCCCTCCTCATTACCTTCTATACCCTCCCCCTGACCTACTTCCCCATCTCCAATGAGTTTGCCTTTTTTGTTTCCTAGCCCTTCTCCTTTATTTTACTCCTTTTTTGCTTATGTATGACCTCTTGTTTACTTTTCTTGTTGCTGAGCTAAAATATTCAGCACCCAAAGTTAAAGGACAAACGGTTTATTTCAGCTCACAATTCATAGAAACTTCAGTCCATAGCTGCTGGTTCCAAAGCAGGGTGGCATGGCAGAGAGCTGTCACAGAGGAGAAACATCTCATGGTGCAGCAGAGCAGGTACAAGGCAGCAACAAACAAGCCACGGCAGCTCCTGCTGCAAGTCGGCTTTCTTTCTGTCTCTCTACAGTCTGTCTTGCTGTAAGCCTATTGGTGGGTGTCACCCAGACCCATGCTGGGGCTTCAGTTACCCACACTCTAATCCTAGTATCACTCAATCCCTATTCACACACCTGAATCCAGCCACCTTCAAATTCCACAACGATGACCACATATGGCGCTTTCTCATATAAGAGAAACCATGCGTTATTTATATTTTTTTGTGTCTGACTTATTTCATTTAACATTATCTTCTCATGTTTCATTTGTTTTTCTGCAAATGAGATGATTTCATTGCTCTTTATGTCTGAATAATATCCCATTGTGTACCCACAGATTATTTTATCCACTCATGATCATGCAGGCAGTTTCCAGAGCTTAGCTACTGGGAGTTGTGGTGCTATGCACGTATGTACGCATGTGTCTCTATGCCACGTCTTCAACTCTTTTGGGAACAGACACAGGAGTAATATGACTGGGTCAAATGGAGTTTCTATTATTAGTTTTTGGAGAATTTCCATACTGATTTCCATGGTGTTAGCATTAGTTTACCTTCCCACCAACAAAGTCGGAAGGTCCTTTTTCTCTTATTTCCTCACAAGCATTTTTACAAGTTCCAGTCCATGACTAGTTGGCCTTATTGGTTTTGGGCCAGTAGCAAATTAGCACATTGTAGAAAGGGTGTACCAGTAAAACAGCTGGGAAGAAAAGAGTGAGGAGGAAGCCAAGTTAAGCTATTCTTGTTAAGAGAACACACCCAATCACCTAATGACATCCCAGGGGTGCCACCTCCTAAAGTCTCTAGTATTTCACAATACTGACAAAGTCTTTAACACATAGAAAATTAGGGATCACTCAGGATCCAAATGATAGCAAATCTTTGTAAAGACATGATTTACAAATATTTTCTCTCATTTAATAGGCTATCTTTTCATGCTTTTTATTCTATTCTTTGATGCACAAATGTGTTAAAATTTGCCATAGTTCCATTTCTTTGTTTTTACTCTTGTGGCCTGCGATTTTGATGTCATATCATATGTGCAAAAGTATTGTCAGGTCCAATGCATTTCCTGTTTTTTTCCCCTAATTTCAGATCTTATCTTTAGGAATTTTATCTCTATTATGTTAATTTTTGTATTTGATGTAAGATAAGGATGAACATCACTTTTTGTATGTGGATGTGTATTTTTTCCAACACACTTTGTTGAAAGTATTTTTCTTTCCCCACTGAGTAGTTTTAGAATCCTTTGGAAAGTGATTTGAAAAATATAGAAAGACTTGTTTCTGATCTTTATTTTACTCTATTTTACATCAGTCTCTGATAAGATGCCAAGATGTTTTGATTACCTTAATAATATGATGTGAATTCATACAGCATAAGTCTATCAACATTGTTACTCTTTTCCAAATTTTATTGGCAATTTGTTTTGGATCCTTTGTGGGTGTATATGCTCTGGAATGTATTTATTTATGTCTACAAAAAATGTCATTGGGACTTTGTTAGTGTTGCTTTGAGCATTATAAACACCTTAACAATGTTAACTCTTTAATCCATTAACTCACGTATTTTCATTTATGCATGTCTTATTTTAATTTTTAGCAATATTTTATAGTTTTTACTGTACACACATTTCAAGCTGTTGATTACATTTGTTGAGTGTTGTATTTCTTTTACTATTGTAAGGTTATCTTCTTTACTTTTCAGAATAATTTCAATGTAAAGAAATTAAATTTCTCATTGATTTTGTTTCTTGCCATTTTAATGCATTTTCTGCTTAGAACTCAGACTTTTGTTCATATATTTTGTGAAAATATTAGTGTTTTTCACATAAAAAGGATTTTCTCCATGAATAAAGATAATTTTATTTTCTTTTGGACTTGAACAACTTTTGTTTTTTTTTGTGTCATTGCTGTACCTAAGACTGTCAGAACTATTTTGAATAAAATTATTGAGAGCAGGTATGCTTTATTTCCTTTATCCCACCTTAGGAAAGCATTCCATGCTTTGTTGTTGTGTATGATGTTGGCTGTGTGTAATGAAGAATGGTCATTATTACTATTTTTTTTAATGTGTCTTCCTTTGTTGCATGAAGAATTTTATTCCTTTTAATTTTGGTGTTGGGAATCAACCTGAGGACCTTGTGTTTGCCAGGTAGGTGCTTGTGCTGCTAGGATATTTTCCTTGTATTCCTAGTTGGTTCAGTGTTTTGTACTATGAAAATAAAGTTAATTTTGCTTTTTTTAATTAACTGGGATGGCCATGTGCTGTTTATGTCTCATTATGTTACTGTGTTTTATGTTTACTGATTTTCATGGGTTAAGCCATACTTGCATTCCAGGAACAAATCCCATGCCATTTGGTCAGTGTATATCCCTTTTTATATATTGTTGAATCCAATGTTTCCTTGTCTTTATTTGTACTACTATAACAAAATGCCTGATACTGGGTATTTATAAGGAACAAAGTTTTATTGGATTATAAATATGGAGGCTGAGAATTTCAGTACCACAATACCAGCATCTTGTGAGTATCTCTTGCTGCATTCTCATATAGTAGAAAGGCAAATACTGCCTGGCTAAAGTAAAATTAATTAAAGTGGAATCCATAGTTAGTCATATGTGTGTATAGAATGAGTAAGAAACTGCTAGTTTTTTTCAAGAAATAATAAATGGCATGTTTGAAACATAAAATTTGTCCAATAACAAAAAGAATGGATAGGAAAAACATTAAAAATTGTTATAGAAAAAAGAGATAAAATATCATCTTTGTTTTCTAAAATATAAAAATGTCTATGTGTGTACTTGCTAAAAATTATTTGCAACGACTATGAAGATAAGCACTCATCTATATGTTTTAAAGATGTAAATTTTTAAAGGTTATTTAGAAGATATAACTATTATAGGAGTTTATTTCACATATGCAAATTTGAAATATATAAAATATTTAAGATATGCACTGTAAATTTTTGAAAAGCTACAAATGCCACAGAGCATTAGATAACTAAACCTTGGTACATTACAAATAATGACTAACAATATCTAGCAATTAAAAATCAAATATAGAAGAATAATTAATTACAAGATAATACAGTCACAAACCGTTCATAAAAAAGTTTAAACAGCAGACGTTTTACAATCCATTTTATATGCAAATTTTTGTTTTTATTTAGTATGTTTTCTAAAGCCCACTGAAAATCACAAAGAGAGAACGTTGGGGTATAAGAATTATCAATCATCCCCTTTCGTGCACTAACTTTTCATGCCTCTGGACTTGTCTTCACATTGAGTCATGGAAAAATGAAACATGTTTCTCAGATGTCTTTGTATCTATGGAGTTCAAATTAATAAAACTCTTCTCTATGATATCTTTTCCCAAATAAATGGCATCCTCAGGATCATATGAAGACATATGTATTCACAAAACTGACTAAAGTCATTGGAGAATACAGCATGTGTTCAAAATTTAAGAAGTTTTATAGAAAAGAGGCTTAATACAACTTTTAGCACTTAGTGATAAGAAGGAGAGCTTTCTTTGCTATAAAAATTTCCTTAAAATCTTCCTTAGCTCATTTTTTTTCTCAGACAGACACAGTTGCAACGAGGCCTCCAGATGTGACTTCTTATTTTTTTATTGTAAAGACAAAAAATGGAGATATATAAACCAGAATAACACGAAAACAATAAAGGAAATACAAAGCACTGCATGCTGTATTGCATGCTGTATTACAAAATTACATGCTGTATTACATGCTATATTACAAAATACAAATCTTTGCATTTGTTAACACAAAAATGAAGGAAAAAGAAAATAAAAGAATGGAGACATATAAACCAGAATAACACAAAAAATGTACAGGAAATACAGAATTATAGAGAAGACAGTAGGGAATTAACAATGGATGATGTGTTTACATAATGTTACCTTCACTTTTGTTAAAACAAAAGCAATAAAGGAAATACAAAATTATAGAGAAGATAGTAGGGAATTAATACTGGATGCTGCAATACATAATGTTATCTTCACATTTGTTACTCAGTTATACAGATGATGGTTCGTTCAATTAATCAATTTTCTCCACCCTCATCTCTGATGTTCTACCACCCAATCAGTCATCTTGCCTCTGATAATAACTGTATTTTTTGGTTTATTTACTCCCTCGGGCTCTCACATTGGGAAGAGACAAATTATACTGTAACAAATATGTGTGTACACAAATTGCTACGGCAGGAGGTGAAAAAGCACCCATTCTCAAAGACGGTAGATAGGCAGGGAACCAGGTTCACTATGGTCAAGCTCCCATTGACAAGCCCTGAAGGCCATCAGGGGTCCAGTCAAGTCAGCGGGGTTAGCCAGCCAACCGCCAAGCTCCACCTCCATACAGCACATCCAGAGGCCCTGTCGAGTCCGCAGGGTCACCCCAGCAGATGGCTGGGCTCCGTCCTGGGTGAGGTGCTCCTGGGGTCTGGTCGAGTCCACGTCGTCACCCCCACAGACTGCTGTGCTCTGCCCCAGCGAGGTGCCGCCAGGGGCCTGGTCCTTAGTTTTCTGGCAGATCAAGAAATCTAGACTTTATACTGTATCATTTATGATTATTATTTTTAAGTAATTTATATTTATAAGTGAATTTTTCTATCGTATTGACATTTTTTAAAGTCAGAACTTTTCTACTTGGTCTGTTATTCACCACCCAAGTGTCCAAGTAAAGAGTTACAATCATTCTGCATCCATAACTTCCTACAAAAACCATGGAATTGGGGTATTATTTGGGTACAAAATCAAAATGTCTTTTAAATAAGCAATTGCGATCCTCAAAGAAAAATAAAAAATACATGACAGAGGAAACATTTGTATAAATGGTAAGTGAATGGGGAATATAGCTCAGTGGTACAAGTGCTTTCCTGGCAAGTGTAAGGTCCTGAGTTTGATTCCCAATACCAAAAAAGTAATTGGCTTGGGGATGTAGCTCAGTTGTATGACACCTGCCTGACACACACAAGGTCCTGAGTTCAATTCCCAGTACTAAAAATATTAAAATAAACAAATGGTGAGAGTTTTCCAAAACTAATGAAAGATACTTAACTCAATAAACACTGAGAAGCTCAACAAGGAGTGATACAAACAAATTAGAGTTTTACATAGATATATAACAGTGAAAGTGATTTAAAAATCAAATAAAAAATTGGTGAAGACAAGAGACACTATTCATAAGAACCAATGAAACTTATGGGAAAAGATCTGAAAAATTATGTCGTGACATCCCCAAGGTTAGGTGTTGATTGAATAACAGGGAATGGAGTGTAGCCCTATCAAAAAAAAGTCATCACAGATACCATAAAGAAAAAAATAAGGTATCATGTGCACAAAATTGACTCCAGGTGGATTATAGCCGTAGATATAATAGGAAAGACAAATTGCCAGACCTTTATGAAGAACATATCTTCTGGGTGTGGTGGTGCATGCCTGCAATCCTAGCACTAGGGAGGCTGAAGCAAGAGGATTGTCATGAGTTCAAGACCAGCCTGGGCTATAAAGTGAGCTAAAGGTCAGCCTGAACTTCATAGCAGGACCCTTTCTCAGAAAGACCAAACACAAAACAAAATAAAAGAATGTATCTTGAATGCTGACAGCCAAACTCATCCCAGAGTATGTCTGGGAACTCAAACTTGTCTAGTGTTGGAAGAATTGACATTATCTGGTCTCTCGTGTGTGTGTGTGTGTGTGTGTGTGTGTGTGTGTGTGTGTGTGTGTGTGCCTGTGTGTGTGCGTGTGTGTGTGTGCTTGTGTATACATGTATGTGTTTGCATTTGTCCTCTTCTTGTGGACAACTGGACTTATTGATGGCAAAGTACTTTAGAGCAGTGAGATTTCTTATACATGAGCTGGCTTCTAAAATTTTACATTCCCAAGACAGTGCCCTTGGGTCCATTTCATGAGGCCTCTTCTTGTCTAGATTTACTGTTGCCCATGAGCCAAGCAAGACATTGGAGAGGTGGATATAGGGACCTACATGCAGAAAGCTATGTTTAATCTGAGCCACTAATATAAGAACCTAGCACATCAGGCATTCACTCAGCTATTAAGAATTTTAAGGAGATAGTAAAACGGTAATTGGGAAAGTAATAACTTATTATTCTGTTTTGTATTGCTATATAAATTACATGTTTGAGGTTATGTAGGAGGAAAGGGATATATTTAGTTCACAGTTCTAGAAGACTCAAGAGTGCTAGGACAGCATTCTCCCTGCTCTGGCAAGGGTGTGTGGCAGACAGCATCACAACAGTGGGAGTGCTTTCCAAAGAAGTCACAGAGCCACACAGGAAACAAAAGAAAGAAATGAGACAACTGAACTTAATTCAAAACAACCCATTCTCACAAGAACACATTCTGCCCTTGAGACTAGTGTTAATCCCTTTGGACAGTGACTTCAATTAACCACCTTTCTGTGAGGTGCCACCTCTTAGATACTTAGATACCTCTGATACTCCCAACCCTGGGTCCACAGCTTCAGCACATGAAATGAAAGGGAAACTGAAGCCATAACTAAATCAGGGAAACCCCGTTCCCCCACCCCAACGTACACATCCAGTAATATTTAATAATATTTCAGGGCAAATTTGCTCTTGCCTTCTTTTTTATTTTTTTCTCTTCACTTACTATTACCATGTTCACAGTACATAATTATTGTGTTCATCTTGGAGAGCTGGCGCACGTATATAACGCATCCTATTTCTTTCCGTTTCTCTCCCCAGCCCCTCCTGGCCTCCCAGCTCCCTCCAACTCTTGGTCCTTCTCACTTGTAGAAGCTCCACTTTAGTTATTTCTTCCTTTCAATTCTCTCTCTTTTCTTTTTCTCCCATCCACTCCCTTCCCTGGCCACCCCTCCAGCTGCTGTCCTCTTAGACTAGTCCTCTGTGGGTCATCTGGTTGTCACTGGGTCCACTTTTCACGTCCCCTTCCTGATTTTAAGCTATGTCTCACCAACAGGTCACCAGTTGTTGCCCTGTCTTCCAGGTCTGGCACTGGCACTCTAGCTGATTGGTCGCTCCTGCTACCCACACATGCCGGCAGGGATTTAATCTCTTGGATTCATTTCCATTGGGAACTATTTTATGGACTCTTTCTCTTGTCTGTGTGGAGAACTTATGTTATGAATCTCTTCATGTAGCTTCCTAAGCTTCTTATTAGTTCTTCTGTAGACTTGCATGCGCATCATTTGTTTGATTGGTATCCTTACCTGTTTGGTTAGATTTTCTTTTAATTCACCAAGCATCATATGTATTTGTTTTGTTAGCTCCACTGATATCCTTTCAGACCTTTCTGTGGTGTGACTTTCAATTTCTTCGCTCTAAATTCTCCCCGGTTAAGTTTGGGAGAGGTGGGTGTTTTTGGAGGAATCCCTTTGTCCTGTGTTCTCATGTTTCAATATTTTTCTTTGTTAGTGTTCTTTGCTTGGATTTGCATGTTAGTGATGGCGGGTAATTTCTTTACAGAGATATCTTCTACATGTAGTGAACTATTGACCTTTGCTTCTGTTCCATGAACCAGTTACTTCTGTTTTATTTTCTTTGGGAGAGGTGGTTGCAGCTTATTTGGCCCAATCCCTGTTTTTTTGGAAATAGGCTTCATTATTGTTTATGACCCACATGAAATCTAGATATTAACATACCGAGCAAATCAATTGACAGTAAAAACTATGTCACTTTGGCTATAGTGATAAGGTAAACAAAAATAATAGTGTCAGCCATGTGTTGTGCAGCTTATCTGTAATCCCAGCCCTTAAGAGGCTGAGGCAAGAAGATCGTTGAGAGTTCAAGGCCAGCCTGGGCTACATAAGTGAGTTGAATGTCAGCGTGAGCTGCATAGTGAGACCCTGTCTCAAAAAGACAAAAAAAAACCAATAGTGTCAAACATAAACTGGATACCAACAGACCCTAAAAGGTACTCACTAGCCACCCTTAACCAAAATAAAGAGTTATGATTTTACTATAAACACTTTGATGACCCAAATATTGACCTACACTAAACCAGAACACTGGCGTCCACTGGATGTAGGCAACAGTGAGCTGAATAAAGCAGAGCTCTGGACTCACCACTATCACCTTCAGATCCAGGCTCCTCTTAACAAACTTGGCCTCCAACCACAGAATACAGGCTCTGTGACATTCTAAACCTGAGCTCGACCATCTCAAAGAACCTCAGTTGATCTATGTCTAACCCTTACTGTTATGGTTGATACATTGTGTCAACTTGGGGAGCCTAGAGGTTTAGCTGAGTGATTCAGCAGGAAGCCAGGGTGCTTACTTTGTACACATCCTGAGCCTGCGGAAGTGGAGGACATGGAGGTTATGTGAGAGGTACACACGCCCTGGGTTGGGGTAGGCTGTTTACAATGTAGGGGAGAAAAGGAGGCTGCTTGCAGCCATTCCTCCCTTTTGCTCTGGTTGTTTTGCTGTGTTCTGCTGTGGTGAACACTTGCCCTCTGCCATGTGCCACTCTGCCTCTGAACCAGCCAAGGATGGACTGAAACCTCCACAAACTGTAGGCAAAGTAGACCTTTCCTTCCTTCATTTTGGGTGTTGGGTATTTTATCTCAGCAATGAGAAAAAAAGTAACCAAGACACTTACCCTTTCCAAATCTGTCTCCTGTGGTCTCTGCAGTAGGTAACACATCATTCCTGAATGGAAAATCACCAAGACGTTGGTGTCAGCCTCAGTCTGGCTGGTAGTTTGATTGTCACCTCTGGCATGCTGTGCAGAGGGGAATCAAGGTGCAGAGACAGCTAGGAGTTGGTGGTTTGACTCCAGCAACAGGGCCCTGGCTTGGCAGCACCCTGCTGTCTCTCTTGTCTTCTTCCCAGAAGACAAAGCCATTCTTAAAAAGTAATCTTGAAAGGTAAATTGTTTGCTTTGTTGTTAAAACTTCTATCAGAAAGGGGTTTAGGTGAGAAAAAAAGATATCTATTTTCTGTGCATAAATCAGTGGTTCTTTATCCAGAACATGTAACATAATATATAATAAAAGAGTTTTAGACTAATGGTTCTAAAATCTGGGTTCTTCCTTCGTGGGAGAGTGGTATGATACTAAGATATCATATCACATTTCAAAGCCTCAGCTCACTCAACAGAGATAAGGGGATAATATCAGCTTTCTGTACTTCCCTTTAAGAATGTTGACAAAATACTTGTAAAAGAGGATATGGTGTAAAACCTACAAGAGATTATAATTACATACACTCCTTCTAAAGGAGGTGAAAGGAAAATCTGATTTGCATTTATAAGTCCTAATTTTATAAGCGATGAGAGTACAGTTTTGTTATCTAGTAATTAGCTAGTTCTTAAAATATCAGATACTGTGGGCTCGAGATCCAGGTAACACATAGTTAATATACACGGTATACTTGTTTCCTTATGGTAAGCAATCAGTGTAAAAGCTACCTTTTATTCGCCACTAATAATCCATTTCATTGGCTTACGCTCTAAAATTTTGCTACAATATCTGCAAATATAACGAACCAGTAGCAGAAGCCATCTAGCAGAAGTAGAGAGACGAGGCAACAAAACAGAATCCATCCTTCCTGAGAAACTGGTACTTTGTCAGACAGTGTATCTCAGAACAGTGATATTATAAACCCCATTGTAATTAGAGGAGTGAGGAAGAAGTTAGTTAGTAAAGAGAGGCTGACGATTTCGGACAGGTCTTTGTTCCCAGAAACACAGCAGTGAAGCAAGCTGAGCAACCATGTATATTGCTTCCCTGAGTGCCAGCCTTTGTGCCTGGACCTTATCCGCCATGGGAAATGCCAACACTCTAAGCTTTACATGAATTTGGAGATAGTTGCTGATTTAGGGCAAAGTTTTCATACCCTTAGGACGCCAGATTGACCCTCTCATAAAAATGGGAAGTTTTGCTGTTAAGTTCAGGTGTAATACAGAAAGAAAATGTTTTAATGCTGAGCTCCAGTCCTTGTGTGCTGGCAAAACAAAGGAAAGGTGATGTAAAATGTGTTCCTAAAAATTCCGTAATGTTCTTAACTTGCCAGTCCTGTTTTATGGCACCAGAGATACGCTAAAAACTACACACTAGTTCAATTATTTAAACACAGGATGGCCAAAAGTTGCATATTTTTATTAATTTTACACAAGATCATATTATAAGAAGTATAAGAATGACAATTTTGTCAAATTCATTAAATACAAGAATTGAGTGTTTGAAATGACACCTGCCAGAGTGACACTCAGAATGAGTCAACGTGTAAAAAAAAGTACTCCCGAGGGATGCTTGTGGTAAACTGTTAAATGGTTAAATTAAATATTTTGATAGCTCCATTTTAAGCATTAATTCTGTAAGTTACTAAGTGTATGTTAAGGAAATACCCCACTTCTCTAGCTCTTTTTCTCCTCAATTCCTGTAGGAAAAACAGTGCCGTGGATTGACAACTGGTGATCAGTTTATAACCTGCAGATAAACTGGACAAGGTGCTGGGTGTGGGAGGCCCACCCGGGGATTATTTCCAGCAGCGTAAGAGGCAGAACTGGAGGAGAAGGAAAAAGCTGTCGGGAGCTGGTAGAAGCTTAACGGGCTGTTGGTTCTGTTGGAGGAGCTCGTCATGCCGGCTTTGCAGATGAACTTCGCGGTTTTCATCCTCCGAGGAGCTCCGGACATTGCTGGCCCTGAAAATAGCTTTGGTTCACTTTGGGGGAGCTCTGGTCCTCACTGTGAGATCGCTCCCTGGCTCCTGAAGGGAAGATGGTGCACTGTGGGTTCCTGGAGAAGCTTGCTGCATTGGCTTCCCTGGTGGGACTCAGCTGTCTGCTTCACTGGAGGAGCTCGGGACCTCACTGTTCCCGAAGGCGGCTGTGGTGCCTTTCAGGGGAGCTCTGGTTCTTACTTTGCACATCACTTCCTGGCTCCAGTGCGGATCCCTCAGCCTGCTGGCACTGATCCTTCATCCCGCTGGCACAGCCTTCGTAAATTCCACCACTGACCTTCGGGCCTTCCCAGCACAGATTCATCAAACAGACCTGCACGAGATATTGTTACGGGCTCTGGGCCTCCAGCTGGACTCGTGAAAGAATTGTTATGAGCTCTAGGTCCTCAGCTGGACTCATGTAGGACATTATTGAGGGATTCAGGCCCTTAGCTGGATTCCTGGTCTACAATGTGTGGACAGATTCCCTGCACTCTTTTGTATATGATTCTTTAAATAATCTTACAAAATATGTGTCCTGTATCATAGTGTTCCCCTTGCACGGTAAGCCCCTAATCAACACAATCATGGTTTTAGCTAGAATTCAACATGATTCATGAAAACACTTAAATCATTTGGTTTTATTAATCAATAAAAGTAGGTTTTATAAACCTTATATTTATTTCATTTGCACTGTTATATTTCATTTTTACTGCTATGTTGTTATATATTTTTAAAAATACATTACAGTACACAGTGGTTTATATCTAGTTGTTTCCCCCAAAGCCTCATAAACTAGTTTTTTGTTGTTGTTGTTGTTGTTGTTGGTTTGAGACACATCCTCACTGTGCAGTCCAAGCTGGACTTGAACACATCATGTAGTCCAGGGTGGCCTCAAACTTTCAGAGATCCTCCCGCCTCAGCCTCCAAAGTGCTGGGATGACAGGTGTGCACCACCACACCTGGCTCATGAACTCTTAAGTAGGGCTTTGGGGAATTTATTGGATCATGATGCTGTTATACTTATTAGTAGGTTAGTCCATTAAAGGGTTTATAGCTAAATGTTTGGGAAATGAAGCTTGATCTAAGGAGATGGGTCCCTGGGGTGACACTTGGAAGTATCTGTCTTTGCTGCTTCTCTCTCTGTCTCTCCCTCTCTGCTCCAGCAGCTGGGACACGGGCTGTTTCCCCTCTGCACTTCATCTCTGCCATGCTTCCTGGCCTTGGAACCACCTGACTCTGGAGTAAAACTCTACAGCCTGAGAGTCACAATAAACCTTTCCTGCCTTAGAGCTGTGGAGATCAACCATTGTGTTTCAGTGACGAGCAAGTAATGAAGAGAGCACATCTACGCCAATGAACAAAATTCTTCCTTCTCTTTTGACAGACTGTCCCAAATCTTATAATTAGCCCTAAAAATGAGAAAATTGAAATGTAATCAATAACAACTTTTAAACAGAGAAGAAAATGTTATCTCTTAATTCTTGATTTATACAGAAAATTTGATACCAGTAGCTTTTGTTCTAGTTTTGCCACTGTACCCGTTATGCATTAGTCCTCATGCAAATCAGTTATTACTTCTTAGGAGACTTAGTTTCTGACAAAGTAAAAAGAGAAATCATGCCAGGTAGACAGGCACTAGTAAGAATTAAAGTGGAATATCTATGTGAAAAATTCTACCACCTTGAAAACTCTTGTTTATGTGTGAAGCTTTTGAACTCAGTAGTCCAATTTGTTTAAATTTAGTGTGAAATAATTCTAAAAAATAATAAATTCCCTTCAAACACTTATAGTAACTTTTACACAGTTTATTTTTATTAAAGAGAAAACAAAAATTAAACAGACTGTTGAAACAAGATAATAGTATAGTAACAATAATTAATACACTATGTACTTTTATCTTCATAGTAGTTACTCAGAGTACAAGATAGAGTCATGAAATATTGTCCAAATAATATTAGCACAAGCTCTTCTTTTCAATGAACTAAGAGAAACTAGCTGTATAACTAACTATCTTAACTATCTTCTGTATTACACAATTTATTGTGAAAAATTTTTAAAGTACAAAAGTTTTGAAAGACCTTTATTGTGGATACACATAAATTTCTGGGTTTAATATTTTACTACATAAATTTTACCACATTTTGTGCTGTCAATATTTAGAATATACTATCATAAATTCATTTTACTTTTTGACACATACATTAAAACATTATAAAGTTTTTATTTGAATGAATTATATTGATTTTTTTAGATTATCATAATAACACTTGTACTATTTGAAGAAACTCTCCTACACATATACTGTTTTTTTCTTAGTGAAAACTACACTGTCATTTATATTATTCTCTTTTTTATATTGTTTTCTCTAAGATTTTTTCTTCATCTTTAATATTCATCAGTTAGCTTAGAGTAAGCATACATAAAATTTTCTTTAAATTTATTTTTTAACTTTTAATCATTCTCAAAATGAAAAATTTGAAGTATATTTTCTAGTCCTTAAATTTTTAATTCAAATTTCATTGAAATGTAATTGCATACTAGATATATTCTGAGTTATATGTATGCAACACCATTATTTTTTTAAGAGAATTTGGTTAAATAGTTTGGGTGTGTAGTTTGATGTTTTTCAACAAATTTCAGGATTTAATCCACAAACTCTTTCTTATCTATTTTTTCTTTCCAAATTCCTAGGGCAGTAGTTTTATTTACATTAGATTGCCTAACATTGTGGCACAATTTACTGTGTTTATCTTCTTTTAAAATCATTTGTACTAAAAAAAAAATAATAAATAAAATAAAATAATTTGTACTTTGTTTTCTGCAGATTGGATAATTTCTACAGATTTGTCTTTATACTAGTTCACTGTATTTATTTTAGTCTCATGGAGATTATTCATTATTCATTCTAAATAGATTTTTTCCCCTAGCTTTGAGAAACTGAGGTTTGCTTGTTTTTTTTTTTATTTCTATAGTAGAATTACTCGATCCTTTTTTTCCTGAGATTTTCTATCAGTCTACATATTACTATTATATTTTCTGTAAGTCCTTGAAAGTAATGCGAGAGGTGCATAAAACCCTTGTTCTCTATCATGACAAGGTTTTCTGTGGACTCTTTCTCTAGCAAACTGCTCTTTTTCTCATGAGCAAGGCTCGTATGTTCCTGTTTCATCCACGTTTAGTGATTTTTCACTGCATTTTGCTCAGTGGGTGTGACGTATTATAAGGAATCTGAAATACATTGTCTTCTACAGAACTTCAAATTTATTAAAAAATTCAACTAATTGGAGATACAGTTGCCATTGATAGACTTTTCCTTTTCTTCAATTTTATTCTTTTAAGTTTTCCTCTTCCCCCAGACATGATTAGTTCTCCTTTGTTCTTTCTGGAGTCTCAACTAAATGCTTGACAGGCTTAGTGGGGGTCTCTTCCTACTGGTTTGGCTACGAATCTAAGATCTTTCAGTACTACCAAATTTCTGGGTAGTCTCAAAATTAAGAAGTAGTGGCCCATGTCTTGTACATGTTCAGCTCAGCCCTAAACCAAGAGCACACCGGGAATCCAACTGTCTTACCTCCCTGAGTCTGCGTACCATAGCTTCGTCTACGTTTCTGGTGACCATGTCCTAGCTGTCTCTGCTGCCTTTGTTGTATCTTTGTCTCTTCAAGAAGACAACATAACCTGTGCAAAATGTGTCTGCCACCCAGGTGAGCTTGCAGACCCACTCAGTAGCATGCTCTGCTCTGTCTAAGAGGATTGCTCCGTCTGAAATAAGACTACATTTCGATAAACCCTTAGAGCATCTCTGTGACTCCAATTGTGAAAAGCTCAGTTTCAAAAGTTGTAGCGCTCTTTATATGGCAATGAACTGAGACGAAGCTAGAATGAGACACTCTGTTCATAGGTGTTTCTCTGACACCAATACGTAATTGATGTGCTCCAAATCCACCAAATGTACCCCACTCTACATCATCATTCCAAGCAAAAGATAAAAGAGAGCACATATGACATCTCACACACGATACATATGCCCTTCATCAGATAGTTTCATGTGTTATCTCACTTACGCATTACATTAACGTAGTGGCAGGATAAAGCAGGTATTTTATTTATTAATAAGGAAAGGTTAGGTGTGGTTTGGTGACCTATTCAAGGTCATGTAGGAGCTAATTACCCTACCCATTGCTATTTTGATTATACCACTCTAATTTAGCCCCTTCATCACTGGTGAGACACAGAGTCCCTTCCAAGAGTTTAACTGTTTGATCAATGACTCAAGGAAGTACTAATTGAATGTAATAACATTTATGGGTGTATTAAAAAGAATCAATTCTCTGAGAAGCACTACCAAAGGTCATGTGATAGCTACAACTTAGTCCACTTTGTCTAAGCTCTCTTTTAAATAAATTATTGAGAGTAGGAGTTACAGGCTTATTTGTTTCTTGTAAAATGGTGATAAACACATTTATTTTTAAGCTATCCCCTAAGAATATTAATAGAACATAATGAAAAATTTTACATTGGCCACAAACAGGTGAAAGTATCAGGAGAGTTCACTGAAGAACAGGGAAAGAGAAAATTAGTTTGCTGCTTTGAGCAAACCTGCATGATTAGGTAAGTATTTTAAGCACTTCATTGAGAATCAGCATCTGAAAAGCAGCTGCACAGACAGATGCTTTCTGAGCAGAGTGAGGAGCGGAAAAGCATCCTGGTGTGCTATCAATGAGCAGCAGATGCTTGCTGGTGAGCTCAGATCAGTGACTGTAGTTCCAGGAGTGAAAGGGTCACTGGAAAGGAAATAAGCCTCGTGTTATCAGTTGCACTGGTGGAATCCTGATACACTGAGTATCTACCTGGGAAGGAGGATGCACTCTTCTCCGAGCACGAGGCCCAGCTCACCTCCAAGGGGTTTGGTTTGGGGAAGAACCACAGCACAAACTTCCTTGTACTATTTGGATAATACCAACTCCTCTTGAAAACCCAGGGAAAGGAAACCCTTGAGTCTCCAAGCTGTGCCCAAAACTTTTTGTGATATTTTAATGACTAGAGAATGGGGAAAATGAGATCAGCATCCCACAGGGACAGCTGTGTTTCTTTACAAAAACAAAATTAAATTGAGTTTAATTTTACAAAGGAGTGGAGATGGGGATGGAGGCCAGTGGCACAGTACCTTCCCAGCTTGTGTGAATTTATATAATTCAACCTCTAGCACCACAAAAGGGAAACAAAATAAAACAAAAACAAAAATGAATGGAAAACAGTCATTTAAATCAACAAAGTGATATCAGAAAAGATACAAAGAAAAGTATTGTGTTTTCCAAACAAAAATCTACAAATTACTATTATTAATTGAACAATTGTCATTTATATTCTTTGAGTATGAGAAGAAATACTTTCTCAGCTTGGAACAAGATAGATCTGGATTCAAATACAAGGTAGCTACTCAAAAGCTGTGTAGACTTTGGAATGTACATTAAGTTTTATTGGTTACAAAACAAAGAACCAAAAACCATTCTAAGCAAACAGGGAAGGGCACTGAAGTGTCTCATTAGCTCTAACAAGTAGTTGAATAATCAATTCTTTAGAAGCATCAGAACATGGGCATTTCCAAGGACCTCCTCAGCTGCGCTTGGAGACTTACCCGCAGAGTTCTGCCACTGGGTATTTCGATTTCTGTGCAAAGTTGCAGCATGTTCATTTGGAGGAGAGGTTGGTACTCTGAACCTCTCTTTAAGCTGAGCATGTTGAGATGAAACGTGTTTAGTTGAGGCATACGTGGCACAGCTCTATCTCCTAAAGGCTGAATGGGCTGCAAACAGGTGCAGGTCCCTGGTCCTATGCACAGCTTATGTGTGTGAGCTTTTCCTCCACAGACAGCCAGCTCCCAGCCATCACTGCTGTCTTCGGGTGTCCACTCTCTCCTCCTCTTGTGAGTGATTGTCAGTTCCGATGGCGATCAAAATATCAAGTCATGCTGAATCATCAAATTCCTTTCTTGCATACCTCCGCAGGAATCTCCAGTTTAAAGAAAGATAATTTCTCTTCTGTCAAAAAGGAAGAAGCAACCAGGGTTTGGTCTGGGGAAATATAAGAGATGAAAAACAGGTAAGCTCATATTTAAAAATAAAAAGGAAGGAAAAAAGGATGGATGGAAAGAAGGGAAGGAAGGGTAGGCAGTCAGGCAAGCAGGCATGCAAGCAAACCTCAGCAATCAATTACCCACACTGGCATGTGAGAGAGTTTCCCACTATTTTTCAGTCCTCAAAAGTGAACTGAGAAATACTCACGACACTTTTGTTTCCGTGGTTTAACCCTGTGCTGTTTCTGATTGTAACTGTGACGAGGTATCACTGACCCAGAGCATTTCCTTCGTTCTGTAAAATGTGAAGAAATGTATTAACAGTCAGTGCCACCTCTCCCATGAGTCAGAAACAGAAGACAGTGGGGAAGATAAAGTGCTAGAAGCACACTGATGCTCTCCTCTGAAGCATAAAATAGCTTTATTATCTCAACAGAGGTGGGGAAAGACAGATAATGTACATTTCCACACTCGCCATGAAGTTCTTTCCAAGTGACAATCTCAGGTTGCAGGTGGGAAGCGTATGCTAATTTCACTACTCCTGTCATACACCTTTGAAGGAATCTTTCGGTCTTTTGCTCCATGAACATTTATACAATTTCAATAGCAGATACCAGGGGAAATACACGATAATGCAAAGAATAGAGACACAGATAAGTCAGGAAAGCATGAACTGGTTTTTTAAATAATATATAAGCAAGATATTTATCATTCTTCTTGTGATGCCTGTAACTGAAAGCCTGCTATTTTCACACACTGGTAAAGTGAGAGACATTTTTAAAAAGCTGAATTCTTCTCCTCTGCTTAATGCTGCTTTCATGAAGTCATCTAAGCCAACAATGTAAGACAAAGCTTTGCAATACCAATTGCTTACAGCTAATGAGAATGAATTAGTCAGCTTGGTTGTAAATTAAGAAGACTGTGGGAAGCTGGAGATCCTGTGCCCTCTGCAGCAAGCAGATATTCACGGCCTATGATACTGGGCCTCCTTGTTTTTAAAGGAAAATAGGCTTTGGATTAGTAACTAAAGTGACTTGTGTTTTAATCGTTGACAAACTATTTAGAAAGCTTTTGCTGATCACACAAAATTTGTCTTTGATCTGCGTGAGATTTAAGGGCTGCCAGTTTGTGGTTTTTGTGAGCTAGGAACTTTTGGAGTACAGATAAAGGGATCCTGCTTCCTTCCTCTTTGCTTTTCTTGCGTTATTGTTTTTCTTTCCAGAGTGTGGGGGTCACACGTATTCTTCGTGAGGAAGGTGGATGGCACCTCTCTAGAAAGGGATCAACAGAAGACAGAAACAAGCCATACCCAGTGTTTTCTGTCTGGTCGGGTGATATGAAGAGAACTTTCCCTGAATTCCATTTTTGAGATGTGCACTCTTCCTCCCACACTTGATAGCGGTTTCATCTGTTTTACTAGACAACACTTTCTCCTGGGATCAGTTACCCTTAAAGTTATGAGACATTATACTGGGGAAAATGTAAATATCTCCTTATGGCTTGTGCCTAGGTGTCCCCCCAAAGGTTCATGTGGTCATGAGTGGATCTAGAGTGTCTGACACTGGAACCAATTTGTGGTGCAAGCCTAGGATTGAGGGTGCTAGGATTAAGGGTGTGGGTTCTACATTCCTTGAGTACCCGGGATAAGACATAAGGCACAGAAAGAGCTGTGGTTGACCCTTGTTCCTTTGCTACTTTCTGCCTGCCATGAACTGTTGTCCCTCTGCCATTCTGCCCTGCCTGGGAGCCAGTCTGTTACGGACTGAAGCCTCTACAAACTGAGAGCTAAATAAACTTTTCCCCCTTTGTCTTTGGGTGTCAGATACTTTTTCTCAGAAACAATGGGTCCAATTCTTGGCTTGTATGAGTGTAAACAGGTTTGACCACACTAGCTCTTAAAGTACAGCATGGAACAGCCATAGAAAGAGGATGTCTGATAGGGCCAATTTAGCTTCCAAATACATTTACTCTATAACTCAGTAATTTTACATGGCATATACCCTGCAGAAGAGTTGTACATTTCCTAAGGAAGTGTAAATAAGGTGACTATTGCAGCTTATAAAAGATAAAATGTCTATCAGTGGCCTCTCTTCCCTGGTTCCTGTCCCAGCACACAGATTTCTAACTTTGTTATTACTTCATGTGGCACACAGTCTTGTTGGATTTTTTTCATCTGGAAGCTAAGTCTTCCAAATGGGAAACCCATCACATCCCCAGAATCTTCAGTGAAATTGAGTTCCCGTACATCTTTCTTGTCTCTGTGTTTGTTTGGGCAGACAGAAGCTTGGCTTGACTTGTATTGAGAAGTATTGCCCTCTCTTGAAGGGCTTTTGTATTCCAATTGGGTAGAGAACTGCACCTTCACCCCAAACATTCTTTTAATTCATTGTAGGTGATATGACTGAGTAGTTCTTACTCCCTTCATTGTTGGTTTATTTCCTTTTAAAAACTAACATAACATAACCTAGAAAACTAGAGATACCACAAAAACTGTAAGTAAATGCTGCTTGTTAACACTTTTAATCAGGTATGATTTCGGTTGCTTGCATCCAAAGCCCTCTGCACCAATTTAAGCCACGCTTTTTATTTGTTTTTATCCGTGATTCCTTGCTTTCAATCAGCAGACTATTTCTCCAAAACCTCTCACATTTTACAGAACCCCCTCTGCAAACTGCACATAAAATGTCTGAGCTCTGAGGGTCCTCAATGAGCACTGGCATGAGTCACTTATCTCAGAGTCCCTGGTCTCTAACACCAGCCTGTTAGCCTTTTGTCCAGAAAGAGCTTAACTTCTATGTGTCAAGAAGTTGGCCCAGGGTAGAAGAATGAGGGGATCAAGGTCCTTTCCTTTGAAGCCTTTGCTTCACGTGAGAAGATATGACAAAGGATATCTACAAATGGCAACTACAAATTCTCATTAGTAGGCATCACTTCAAAGTCCTGAGATCTGTTTTGAGTTGCTTCTCCCTCTGTGTTTGTGAGAAAATACAAACTATAGTAATGTTCATCTTCATATCCACTTAAAAATGTATTGAGCCCCAACTTCCTGCTGAATATTTTTCATACATTATTAAACTTTGCTATGTGTAGATCAGGCATAAGTAGCTCTTAAAACACAAAATAAAAGTAGCGCTGATTTAAAGATTTCCCTCACACCGTGTGAAAACACATGATGCCAGCAATAACAAAGGTGATTCTGCATTTATGTGACAACTCAGCTGTGCCACAAAGGAATAGCTCTGTTTTACTTGCTCTTTGTTAGTATGTCTTTCATGCTCGTGGTTGCTCTATGGGTGCAATGTTTTTAGGTAAAGGATTTCTGTCCTACAGAGGAAGTTCATGAGAAAAATCCAGAAAATCATGCTAGACAAATCTATTTATCTGAGACACTCTTGGAAACCCTGACTAAAATATTCAACCTAAAGCCCATTTCCCAAAATAGTTTATACAGTCACCTATACCTGCAAGAAAGACTTGTAAGTTTAGTATTTTATGTTTCTTCTTCTATATCGGAGGAAAGTGAGGTAGAAACAAAGATGGTGAAGGTCCTTTGTGTCTGTATTAGTTAAGATTCTCCAGGCAAACAGAACCAATGTAAAAGCAAAGAAAGAGCTAGTTACGGGGACTGATGAAAATCAAATCCTACAACGAGCAGAGTGAAGATAAAGGAGAGCTGGGGTGCTCCTCTAGCCTTAAGGGGTGTGGAAAATCTGGGGAAACCAACGTTTCAATTGGAGTCTGAAAGCTGAGGGTAAAGACACAACCCGTGGAGCAGGACAACTCATCTGAGAAAGGACTGAAACCCAAATCATATTAGGAGCCCAAAGAACCTACAGCTCCCTCAAGTGATCCAGTTTAAAGACATTGGCAAGTGATCTAAAGAGACATTTCTCAGTGAAGACATACAAATGGCCGGCAACTATGTGAAAACGTCTGAATATCATTAGTCATTAAGGAAAACCAAAATTGCGATGAGGTGTCATTTCACAGCTGTCAGAATGGTGACTATACATCAAAGAGAGTAACAGATGCTGAGGAAGATGTGGCTCTTAATGTGAGCGCTTAAAGACCACTGGAAGGAGAGTAAATTAGTGTAACAATGTGGGACAGTAATGTGGAGGTTCTTCAGAAAATTAACAATAGATCTACCGTGTGATTCAGCTATTTTATTTCTACATATAGCCCAAGAATATGAAGCACCACATAAATAGATAACTACATTCTTACATTGAACAGAATACTATTTATAGTACTTAAGACAGGGAAAAACCTATGTGCCCATTAATAGGTGAATGATAACAAACGTACGTGGTATATGTACACAATGGAATTATTTAGCAACAAGGAATCATGAAGCCCCGCCATTTGCAAAAGAATGGATGGAACCAGAGTATACTCCCTTACAAGATACACCTCACACAGCGAAAGTCATCACATATGTTCACTTGTACTTGTAGGATTTAGAACAGTTGACTTGAAAGGGGAATAGTGGTTAATAGGGATAGGAAGAGATGGAAAGCTGGATGTGATCAAGTCATAATTTATGCAGGCACTAAAATATCACACAGAACCCCATTCACATGTGTTATGGTTTGTGTCTGGATGTCCCCCCAAAGACACATGCAGTCATGGGGCGGCTTCTAGATTTTTGATTGATCCATGGTCCACTGCTGGGATTATGAGTGTGAGTGCTACACTTGCCCCTGGGGAGGGTAGTTTGTGTACAATGTAAAGGAGGGAGAGAGGCTGCTTGCCACTCTTCCTTTTGCTCTTGATGGTTTTCCTGTCTTCCCCAACCATGAGTGATTGCCCTGTGCCATGTGCCACTGTGCCTTGGAGCCAGCCAAGTATGGACTGAAACCTCCACAAACTGTGAGCTAAATAAACCTTTCTTTCCTTAATTCTGGGGGTTGGATATTTTCTCAGCAATGAGAGAAAAATAACCAAGACAACATGTATAATTAACACATATCAGTGAAAAATAGAATAAAATGTGAAAACTTAATATCCTAACTCAAAGCAGTCAGGCAAGAGGACTTCTCTCTTACAGAGAACTTCTGGTCTTTGCTTTATTGATGCCTTCAACTGATTGCATGAGGACCACCTATACTAGGAATGACAATGTGCTTTATGTAGTCTATAGATTCCATTATTAATCTCACCCAGAAATATTTCCTTCATCTAGACACATCCAATAAAATATCTGATCAAATCTCTGGGCAGCCCATTATCTAGTGAGACTGGTGCCTAAAACTGGCCAGCCCATCACCCACTGTAGAAATGTAGGAAATATCACTTTTTTTTAGCTCCTTCTACTAGCTGAATTCTCACATAGATGGACTGGAGTTCATTCCATTTGGACCATGAATTGTCCTCTTGCCACAGAGGGGAGCTGCCATGGTGCTGAAGGCACAGATGGGGTCCTGGAAGAGGAGGAAAACCCTCCTTCCCTCTGAGTATGGTTGTTGGGATGGCCTCACTGATAAGCCTGTCATGAAGCATGCACTGTTCTGCAGCAGAGTTGTCATAAAAACTGAGAGTTTGGTTTCCCACAGTCACGCACATAACAGAGAATCTGACTTGAAACTGTGTCTAGGGAAATATGGGCTTGTCTTCCAGATGCTTCATGGAGCCTCTTTCTTTTGGGGTCCTGCCTCAGCAAGCATCAGGATGCTCTGAACAAATCACCTCAGGTGCTGGGTGGCTCTTTCTCTTTTTTCCACCAGCTTGGGATCATTCACGCTTTATGTCAATAATTTTTGCTTCCTTTTCTGCCTTCTGCTATTCACTTTCCTTCTTTCTATAGTACCTCTTCTACTTGATGAGCTGGAATTTCAGGAACAAATGCCAACATCTGTAGAGTCTTGTTCACTATGTTCCAAAAGCCTGTAGAAAGGAGGAGAGATAGAAGCTTCCATTTACATAAATGAGGGATATAAAAGTGGAAAAGCCTTGGAAGAATTCTACTAATACACAAAGTTGACATGCAGCCACATACTGGCATGTGCACATCTTTATAGACACAGGGACACCGACCTCACATGCATATTTCCCTTTATTGATTCCACAATGACTCACTTGCAGCGCTGAAGATCATACTGTTGAGCCACAATGTGCATTTCCCAGGTGAGTAACAACTCCGGACTAGTCATTGGTTACCTAGTAAACATCATGGCGAGTTCAGCCTTTTTGTGATTCCTTCAAACTTATTTATTTGTTGATTGTATGAAGTTCCCTATTTGCGTACCTTTAAAGCAGTGCATAGTAACAAAATTGGCAACTTTATGTTAGCAATGGAAAAGATTAGCTTTTCAGAATAGGTAAAGGATTTGATGAAAATCACCCACTATATATCTCCAGAATTTTAAAAACATTTGTACCGCTCCTGTACCATATTTTCTATCACTAGTTTAGAACACACATAGGTACACACGTCCACGCGTGTGCACGCGCACACACACACACACACACACGTATGCACCCGTACATCAATGGTAATTACTAATTGCCTTGGTTACTTTACTCTTGTTGCTGAGACAAAATACCCAACACCCAAAATGAAGAAAGGAAGGGTTTATTTAGCTTACAGTTTGTGGAGGATTCAGTTCATACTTGGCTGCTTCAGAGGCAGAGTAGCACATGGCAGAGGGCAAACTTCACAGCATCAGAGCACAGCAAAAACAACCAGAGCAAAAGGGAGGAATGGCTGCAAGCAGCCTCCTTCTCTCCCCTACATTGCAAACAGCCTACCCCCACCCAGGGGGCATGTACCTCTCACATAACCTCCACGCCCTCCACTTCCACAGGCTCAGGATGTATACAAAGTAAGCACCCTGGCTTCCTGATGAATCACTCAGTCAAACCTCTGGACTCCCCAAGTTGACACAATGTATCAACCATAACATTCCATGCCTTGTCAACTTGACAACCAGACACATTTCTTTAAACCAGTTTCCAGACACAAAGACATGCTTATATTAGAACCATAACATTTTTCCTCCATATAAATGAAAATTAAACACCTCCAACATTTAAAGGCACAAAATAAACTTTACTATTCCCAAAGGTACAAATGGGAATACAGAGCATTGGGACCAAAGCAAGTCCAAAATCCAGCAGGGCTAATATTGAGTCTTGTAATTCCACATCCAGCACCTGAAGCAACATGTGGCACATTGTGAGCTCCAAAGAGCTTGCGTGAGTCCACCCCTATGGCACTTCTGGTGGTTACACTCTCCAGAGCTTTTCTCTTAGGCCTGCTTTGCTCCCCACTTGCAGCTTTTCTCATGCAATCCATGCTCTTGTCTTTTCTAAACTTCTGAGGTCTCCAGGGCACCTTCTGCTTCATACTCAGCCTCACATATTGCCCCCTCACGGGCAAACTGCCTGGCCTCCCAGGCCTTTTGAAATCTGGGTGGAAGCCTCTTTAACCTCGGAACCCTTGCATTTTCCTTGCACCTAAAACCAGGGCCACGTGGATGATGCCAAGGTCTGCTGCCATCTGGAGCAGTAGCCAAACTTTCCTCTCTCTTGGCCATAGGAGTCGAGTGCCTGGATTGTTGAGCACACTGAATCCAATTCTGAGGAGCAAATTCTCTATGCCGCCGCCATTCTGGAACCTGGTGCGGCCGCCGCCGCCATTCTGAAACATGGTGCTCTTTGGCTTCCTTCTCAAGGCAAGGTCTTTCACCTTTGCAGTTTTGAGGCTGCAAAGGGTGGAGACTTTCTGCTTGTGATGCCCTCAGGCCATCTTTTCCATTCTCTTGTTCCTTCATAGCAATAGAGATCTCCTCAGCCTTATCATTACAGTCCACAGATTTACTCGAGCTTCCTTTCTGGCCCAACTCACAACATTTTAAATCATCCTGCTGGGCTCTTTGCTCTTGATTGTCAATGTAAATCTGGCTAAAAGCCCCCAACAATAGCCATGCCACTGCCCCAACATTGACTGCCTTGAAATTTCTTTTGCCAGATTAATCAGTTTGCTGCCGCCCTTAATCTTAGTCTTAGGCAAAGTCTCTGGATATGAGCAAAATGCAGACAAACTTTCTGCCAAGCCACAACATATATCCTCTGGAGTCCAACAACCAATGCAGTCCTTTCCAACAGTAACCTTCCAAACCTGGCCTTTACTGACAGGATTTCTATCAGCCTTCTGGTGTTCTGAGCTCTGACCAGAATCTCCCATACAGAACAGCTGAAGGCGTTCCAGCACATCTTTTTCAGGTGACATCTCTGAACCTTTCCAAACTCTTCCCACAAGCCATTTCCAAAGACTCTTGAAACACGTGGTCAGGTATAGTCACAGCAACAACCCCACTCCTGGTACCAAATTCTGTCTTGGTTACTTTACTCTTGTTGCTGAGACAAAATACCCAACACCCAAAATGAAGAAAGGAAAGGTTTATTTAGCTTACAGTTTGTGGAGGTTTCAGTTTATACTTGGCTGCTTCAGAGGCAGAGTGGCACATGGCAGAGGGCAAACTTCATGGCATCAGAGCACAGCAAAAACAACCAGAGCAAAAGGGAAGAATGGCTGCAAGCAGCCTCCTTTTCTCCCCTACATTGTAAACAGCCTACCCCCACCCAGGGGGCGTGTACCTCTCACATAACCTCCATGCCCTCCACTTCCACAGGCTCAGCATGTATATAAAGTAAGCACCCTGGCTTCCTGCTGAATCACTCAGCCAAACCTCTGGACTCCCCAATTTGACACAATGTATCAACCATTACACTAATCTAAGGTAAAATGGCAGTACATGAATTATTGGGCTAAAACATTTATGGAAATAATTTTGGAATCCCAGGAAAATTCTTGCCTCATTGCTAAGTAAACATCTTTGATATTTTGTTACTCAAAACACCTTTAAATAAAAATAGCATTTTTCATTCTATTAAAGGAAAGAAGAATTTATATGCCATGCAAATACACTATGAAAGTGTAGTTGAATGCATTAACCACAGGATTTTCTAGTGGCAGAGATGAAATCGTAGTTTTGAGCTTGTTGAAAGGATAAACAATTAATGTAATCATGTTACTGAAGTAAATGTACAATGTATATGAACTATGCACACACATACACACACACACACACACACACACATATATATATATTCAATACATAAAACAGATAACATGTCTATGTGCTTTTGAACATAATATCTGCACATGTGATGAAAAGTTTCTTCTTTTTTAGAAATAGAAAAATACACCTTAGTATAACACTTGTCTCTCCACTCTGCAGTGCAAATACACTAGGAGAGCTTGACAGTCCTGTTGTTTACTTTCTGCAGTCCTCTAGCAAGGAGAGGAGATAGAGTCTGGAACATGTTTTTTCCTTGGCACTTTCTCCCCACTTGGTGGGAAAGAAGTGAATTTCTCCTGCTCACAGGACAGCCAACAGCTTGTGGTCTCAGATGTCCTGACTCTGGTGGCCTCTAAAATTATCTTTAGAAAGAAGCTGTGGCCAACTTGACCAGGAGGCAGGGACCTTGACTAGCATACTGGGTCTTGGATGGGTGATTCCCCAAATGCAGAAGTGTAGAGAAGACAAAAAAGCATGTGACAAAAAATGCATGTGACATTGACTGGCCTTTGGGCTAGAGTTGAGTGAGATTCTGATTCCTTTGTGGAAGCAGATTTAAATCAAAAAGAAAGACAGGAAGAAAAACCTGCAGCAAGTTTGCAATGAGATAGGAGGAAGAGCTGAGCTGGGCTTGCAAGCATGAGCTAGAGGCACAGGAAGCCAGGTAAACCCTTCCTATGCTCTGTGTTCTGGACATGTAATCCTCACAACAATGATATGCAGTTCATTTTATCCAGGAAGAAAATCTCTTTGGAAAGAGTGATTATTGTTTTCAGTTGTATTTATTTAGTTGCTTTTTCCTTTGACCTAAATATGCCTACAGGGTAACAAGCATACTTTCAGAGTCAGTAAATAACTAAAATAAACAATGTCGTGCACACTTATGTGTGTGTTCAGGATTTGGGGAAGGTCAGTACACTTAGGTTTTGGATGCAACAAAGACCTCTAGAAGTCGATGGCTTAGCGACAGTGGTTATTATCCATGATTCTCGGGCTGACGGGGTCCTGTGAGAGCATTCTGACATCTCAACCAAACGGGTGTGTCGCAGTGGCACTGGCCACCTGCATGCGTAATGGAGGCTGAGGGCTCCTCTCTGACAGTCTTTGCTCCCCACCAGAGTTGCTAATTCTCTCCAAGTTCATCCTGGCGCCCTCATTCTCTGTTCCCCTGACATTGCCCAGGAGTGTGAGGGTAATATCTGTGAGTCCTCTGAGACTGAGCACTCGGTCTCCTAAGATCGCTTCAGGTGACTTCTGTTGGTCAGTATAACTTACAAGCCAGTGTAGCACCTTTGTATTTTTGTTTTGTGGTAGTGAGGATTGAACCAAGGTCCTTCTGCATGCTAGGCAACCCTCTACCTTGAGCAACATTCCCCAGTCTCCCTTTTCTGTCTTTTTTTCATTTTTTTTTTTTTTCGTTTTGAGACATGGCCACTGTAAGTCACCTTAGGCTTCCCTCAAACTTGTGATTTGGTTGTCTCTGCCACCCAAACAGCTGGCATGACAGGCATATACGACACAACCCAGCTGGCAGCAGTCTCAGAGCGGAGTAAACAGATTCTACCCCATGGAAATCATGATGCAATAGGGAGTTATGTGGCCACATTATGTAATCTGTCATAATTCCCAAAGGGGACCCCATTAGAATTCAGGTTTGAGACAATATGCGTTACTGAAAAAGCCTTCTTGATCGATACGCATTATATCCTAGTTCGCTTCTAGATCCTTAAACCTAGATATTTCTGAGATTAACACCATTTTCTATTCACCAGGCAACGCTGATGTTTAATGACCAGTAGAGTGTCATCCAGTGGTCAATAATTCAACAAATTATGTTTTCAAAACTCTGGTTCTAATTTAACAATGAATCCATTTATTCATCTTAATTTTCATGCTTGGCACATCAGTTAGCCTTGGGGTTAAGTGTGAAGACAAACACAATTTGTCACTTTGTCAAGTTCGATAAACATTCTGCTGTGGTGCTCAGAATCTCTGATGCAGATTCGTGCATTTACATATCTGACAATATCGTGAGCTTATGTTGTAGCCAAGCTGGATGGTTTATTTCCTGAAGATTTGTAGGTGAATAAAAGAGAGAACTTATTCTTGTTGAAGTCGCAGTTTAGTTACAATGTGAAAAAATGATGAATCAATAAAGTACTATGGGAAAATAAAGTTAACCTCCTTAGAGGCTATCTAGAGAGTTAGACAAGGCGACATTCTTTGAAAGCTCACTGTAGGAATTAGTGCACTGCATTTTATAGACATCCTGTGACTCAGTAGTAAGACAATGCTTTTGGGGGCCCTTTTGGTTTGTCTGTTCCTTCACTGCTTACAATTTAGGAAGCCTAAGCTAACTCATAGACCTTAAATTATGCTTCCAAAGAGCACACATACCTAGTAAAAGGAGCTTCTAGTATTCAACACAGAGGATATGACCACAAACTTCTTCTTTCACACAAATTACACAAAGTACATCAGTACTTTGGTGTCTGTTATTTACCTATTGCTACATAACAAATAAGTGCAAGATTACTGTCTTAAAACAGCACAAATTTACTATTATAGAGATTCCACAAATACAGTGCTCAGACCTAGGCACCCTGGTTCAGGGTCTCTCTCGATTACAGTCAGCAAGTTGACCAGGCTCTGTGTTCATCCCAAGGGCAAAGGGGGATAGAATTTACCTTCAGGGTCACTCAGGTGTTAGCAGATGAGAGTTTAGTTTTTGGCTGTGGCTGGAGACTTCACTTAGCTCCCAGGATAGCCAGTACTCCGGAGAAAATAGCAGTGACTCAGTTAGCAAGAGGAGTCCTAAGAAAGGTGATGTCACCACAGAAGGGAGCAGTGGGGCTGGGGATATAGCTCAGTGGCACAGCACCTGCCTGGCAAGTGCAAGGTCCTGAGTTCGAATTTTGGAACAAAAAGAAGAAGAAGAAGAGGAGGAAGAGGAAGAGGAAGAGGAGGAAGAGGAAGTGGAGGAAGAGGAAGGAGAAAGCAGTGAACTAGCACATTAGATAGACCTTAGCATTGATGAGGAATTTACTCGTGGTCTCCTTGTTTTTTTCTTTTTTTTATCTTGTTGGAACAGGGGCTCACTGTGCAGTTCAGGCTGGCCTTTAATTCACTTTGTGGCCCAGGTTGGCCTTGAACTCTCAATGATTCTCCTGCCTCAGCTTCCCAAGTGCTGGGATTACAGGTATGTGCCACCATGTCCAGCTACTCAGGGCTTCTAATCTCATCAACTTTTAAGTGCCATAGGAAACACACACACCCACAAACACACAAACACACACACTGCAGAATCTCCTTCGTTCAAATATAGGCATGCTTCTGCTAAGCGTCACAAAACGTTTTGAGTATGTTTTGGTCTTGGCAGAAAACCATAACTTTTGTTTTGTTTTGCTTTGTGACATTTGGTTTTGTGCATGGAGCTACAATCCAGCCCTTTCTATTTTTTATTTTGAGACAGGATCTCACTGTCTCTAAATTGTCCGTTTGGGCTCAAATGTGTGAGCCCAGCTGGGATTACAGGCTTGTGCCATCAGGCCCAGCTCTGAAGTATAGATTTTAATTTGAAGGACGCAGCATGTATCCGCATTATCTCTTAGTCAGCAGAAAGGGGGTGAGTGGGGGTGGGACAAAGGAAGGGCTCTTAAGGGAAAAATTCAGCTGTTGAGGAAAAATATCTGTCCCACCCTAAATTGAAAATCAGAAGGGTACAACTTTGATCAAGGCCTTTGCAGGCCACAACACTGTTCATAATATGTGTTCACAAAGTGCCTGGCAGAATTCCAGCAGGAAGGCCCATGGAAGGGATGGTGCACATTGAAGAGGGAGAAGGTAGGTAAATCCTCCTGGCGTGGACATGGTGCAGCACTCCGGGCTCGACCCAAGAGGCATATTGTACAGAATGAAGAGCCAAAATGAAGCCCCTCGATGCACATCTCCAGTTTCAACTACTCCCTGAGGATCTCTCTGGAATGAGACCAGGCCAAGAATAATAAGGCTGTCTAAGAATAATAAAAAATATGAAAGGGCAGATTGAAGAAGATCACCCAACCACACCCTTAACAAGTGGTCTCTGGATGACAGAAAGATAAACTTAACAGCCTCACAGTGTCTGGGAACATAGACACTGAGGTCAAGCAGACCTGAGCTTACAGCTGGCTTGGTCAGGACTAGCTGTCTGATTGTAGACAAATTACTTAATGTCCCCCGAGCCTCAGGACTATAATAGCAGAAGTAAAAGTGAAATTAGCGGTTCATTAGGGTGGGGTTTTCTGTTAATTGCTGTCTATTATCACCTCATTTAGTGCCCACTATAACAGGAGAGAGAGAGAATAATTTTTAAATACAAACAAATGAGGGTAACAACAACTCGAGGTATTTAAAACAAATGTAAGATACTAGCATTAAAAGCATATATCTAAGCTTTAAGATAAAAAGTTCACTATTTAACTATTAACATTACCATCTTAAAAATAAGTAATGCAGGAGTCTAACAGGAAAATGTTTTGTTGAAACTGGTGGTTTCATCATTATTCTTCACTCCGTGTCCACCCTCTCTTCTCTCACTGACTTTCTGTACTGTACCTTTGTGTTCCCGCTCCACAGATGCATTTGCTCCAGATTTGAGAAAGGTGGGCAAAGGCAGCAGCGCCAGGCAGGTGTCTGTGCTGGCTCCAGCGGGCACAGGCCAGGGAAGGGAGCTGGTCCACTCGCTTATTTCACATAACCGTTCTTGACCAGTAACCACTGCAAAGCCTTTGAGGTTCTCTGGTTGGCTTGTCCTGGATCAATTTCCAAATCCTGTGACCCAGAGGGTTGAGTCAACTTTTTGTTTTGTTTTGGATGCCATAATAGAACAGAGAGTTATACTTATTTCAATAATTTACAGGAAAGAAAGCTGAAGTGTGAAGCATTGAATGACTTATGGAAGGTCATCTGTGCACACACAGACGAGCAAGACATGACTTAAGACCTGATTCTATTTACAGCCCATTGGACGGGTTATTATTAATATTCATCAGATTGAATTAAAAATAATAATAAGACTGAAAGTGCTCCAAACCCTTCACATTAACTCTAGAATTAAAAGATGTAAACTATATTGTGGGGGAATAAGAATTACAGGTGGTTTCTCAGAGGAGAAGAATCTCATGTGGAACAGGAAAAAGACGTAGGGTGGCCTAAATAGAAAAGCAAAGGAAATGCTACTCTCACTAATGAGGTCTAATATGAAAAACTTGTGCCTAACTTTACTCCAATTTTAAAAATTGTAGAGTTTGAGCCACCAAAGAAAAGTTTCCTTCTCCTCAGGTGAATTGTCACAAGACTAAGGACTAAAGAGAACTGCATTCCAGGGCAGGCTTAGCTTCCTCACTGGAAAATAAGGACACTGACTCCTCCCACCCAACTTTGCACACTGTCAGCGGAAGTCAGTGGGAAGAAATCTGGCACATTCAATGCTTAAACTAATACTCGCATACAACACTGTTCCTGCTCACAGGTACTCCCGCCTGGGCTGGATATGCACTTTTTTTTTCACTAATATGATTTCTAAAATCACAGACAACATAGCTCTTTCCACAACAGCAGTTTTATAATTTGGTAACAGAGGAGTTAGTGTTTTACATTTCAATCAGCACGTGAAATTTGCCATGGTCAAATCAGGGTAATGTCATTTCCATTTATTCACACACTTTTGATTTCTCTGTGCTGTAAAGCTTTAGACACAAATCTAGTTATTTTGAAATATATAATAAATTATTGTAGGCTATTTTACCTAATTTACTCTTCTTATATATTATTAATTTTATTTATTTAATTTATATTATTAATTTTATTTATTATTAATTTTTATTTATTTATATATTATTATTTTTACTTACTCTTATATATTATTAATTTTTATTTTTATTTAATTTTTATATTTTTTATTTATATATTATTAATTTTTATCGATATATTATTAATTCAGAAACTTTTGGAACAACTTGTATGGCATAGAACTCTTATAGATTGAATAGAACATCTAACAAAAGACTCTATTTTAGTCCACATTAAATATATTTGAAAAAAATATTTATTATTTTTCCACAAACAGAGATATCCTATTGGTTTTCCCCATGCTGGTTCTTAATGTATGCTCTCCATATGGTTTTTAATTTATATTCCCTGGCACTCTTTCTCCTGAACATGTGCCAGTATAAGGTAGGCAGTCCTTTTCAGTCTTACAAGAAAGTTTCCCTTCCTGCGAAAATCTCTAGTTGTCTTTTGCGCTCTCTTCTATGTAAGTCTAGGTAAAAGAGTGGCATTGATTTATAGTGAGTCATCACCCTCTGCCACTGAGAAACAAAGCAAAGTGCTACATCTTGCGAATAATTGAGAACTAACCCAAAGTGCAGCAGAACAAGCGATGGAATTCATGCTTCATCTCATTCATTTTGACAGCTGTAGAAATCTAAGCCCAATGTCGTGCTGGTAATACTGAAGCCAGTGGCTGGCAGAAAAGCAAAGATGTGTTATTGGCATGTTATTGTCAAACCAACTTTCACTGTAGCTGAAAGATAAATTTAGAGAGGCACCAAACTGTTTTCACTGATTTGGGCAAATTATTGATCAGGAAGGAGAACCTTACAATTTTTCCAGATGTGATATTTTCCAAAAGATTTACCCCAGATTGAATAAATAAAGAACTCTCGTAACTGTTCCAAAAGGACCTAATACTCCTACCTAGTTCCTGCTCCAGGAGCTCTGTGTCATCTGTCCTCAGGTCAGAGGTTGGCACAGGTCGGAGAGGGATCCGGTAGAGTTCACACAGGGGGAGGAGGTGGAGGAAGGCTTTCCTTTCCCTTCTACCTATTTTCTTTTTCAGGCAGAACTTGGAATCAAAATGTAGAAGTATTGAAAAATAAGGACAAAATGTCTAAGAGTCAAGTCTAAGTCTAAATTTTAAGAATGTCACTTAAGACCTGTAGAATAAAAACTAAAATACATACAGACAGAAATGAACAGTAAAATTAAAAGCCAGAAATTATCAAAATAATGTTTTCTGGGGCATGGAGTTTAAGGCAAATAGCAATGATATGAGAAACTGATGTTTCCAATTTTAACTCTATGGATTTTTTAACCATGCCTCATATTTAGTTGATGCTTGAATTTGATAAAAACATCACGAAACATATGACAAAATTAATATAAATGATTTTGTACAGAATGGGAACGAAATCCATTAACTAGCAGTATCATTTTCCAGGTTTATCTGACTGAGAACTTATAATGGATATGATACTGGAAGTCAATGTTAATTGCTCTGTTTGAAAAACTGAGACTGAAAGAAAGCTTAGGCATTCCTCAGGATCACCCAGAAGTTGGACACTAGTGATTGCTAGAAGAGAGCTGAAATTCCTGGCTCTGAGCCCAATGCTTTCCACATAAAATAAATTGTTTAGCACCAAAAAGCCACATAACTTTAAGACAACTGGCAGGAAAAGGAAGTCATCTTATTCACAGATTTATCCACCGTAAGATTTGAAGCAGGTTAAAAGTACAAACTCATTCAAAATTGTTGTAAATTATGGATAAGTGACTGGTGCAGTCACACAGGATAGATTTTGAGATCAGTGATACACAGCCCTGACACTGGGGGAGCGACACCTGTGCAATTCCATTTGCTACACCTGACACAGAGAGTACTGGAATGTAAGTCAGGCTTATTGTTGTACTGCTGAGATTTTGGAAAAAGCAAGATCAGGAAAAATGTTCATCTCACTAACGTGGGGTCAGAGGTAAAGAGTAAGGACTGACTGGTAAAATAATGTGAACAGACAAATAGCAGAGGAGACCTTAGCAGCCTGGGTCACTCTCCCATCATTCATCACAGCCATGTTGCTAGAGATCAAAGCAACTGCTCCATCCTGGCGTGCTGGATTGTTCTGATTTCTGCAAGCCACTCTCCACAGTGACACTTGAATGCTCTCTCTTGGAGAGTAATTCAGAACACATCTGATCACTACTTATATTTTCTCTCCTCCCCCGTGTGTGTGTGTGTTTGAGACAGAGAGACAGAGACACAGAGAGAGAGAGAGAGACAGACAGACAGACAGACAGACAGAGAAAATGAGCCTTTTGGGGAATGCATCAGGGTCTGGGAGTTTTGTCCCGTGTGTGACTCCTATCTTCTGTGCATATCTGTACACACCCTGACCTGAGTAGTTTATGAGTCAGTTCACCTTGAGATTTGACAAATAATTTGATGAAAGAAAGAAGAAAAAGATTTTGCATGTGACACCCTCCTCTCATTCCCTTGCATGCAGTTGTTGAACATAGAAAAGGAAGAGAGTTGCCCTGGAATTCACATTGCACAGGAAAAAGAAGAAAAATAAATTCAGTGTATTTTTAGCATTAATAAAGTACACACACACAGACACCATTTCTGGATCCCCACTCCTAAGAAATAGTCTGAATCTCCTTTTCTAACAGTGAACTCAGTCAATCATTTTCCTACCCATCTCTTCTAGTGTAGACTGCTTTAACTTGTAAGACTGGTAACGTGTCTCTTTCTCTTTCTCCTTTTCTCTGTCTCTGTGCGTGTGCGTGTGCGTGTGCGTGTGCGTGTGCGTGTGCGTGCGCGTGCGCGTGCGCGTGTGCGTGTGCGTGTGCGTGTGTGTGTGTGTGTGTACTGAGATAGAAAGAAGAGTAAAACTGACACATGCCCTTCCATTGAAGGTAACACTATCTGATGGTAGGAGTTGTCGCCTCCTGTATTTAAGTATACATAGTTGACATCTGTCTGGGAAAACAACCCAGCAGTAACTCACAGTGAAAACCACTCTCACACTACCAGTCCTCCCTTTCCACCTATAACGCTAGCATGCAAGACACAGCAAGGACCAAGTCTGAGAGGCACTACCTCTGGAGCTGAAGGAGCAGGCTGCAATCGAACAGGCAGATCCAAGCCTCAAAGCAGAGTGTGGCCTGAGTTAGAGCTCCCCTCTGTCATTTTTGTAATGTCTGCCATATGCCATATCCATGGCCTCTCTGTATTATTTTTGTTTTAATTTTCTTTAGTCAGATTGTGTAAAATATTCCACATCAGTGTTACACTGCAACCATCTGTGAAAAACCAGTATCACTTTTACTCTATAAATAGATACTTAGGACAATTTCATTGATTCCACTGTAGGTGTTATCAGCAGAGGATGGGAAGAGATGAGCCCGAGGTTTTGTTTTGAAGTTGCCAAAACAAAGAAAGACTAGGAAGGAAAAGGGAAAGGGGAAGGAAAGAAGAGTGATTAACAAGTGTTATGATAGTGTTGAGGATATAGTAACAGAAATGAGACTCTCCTTAACATAGATAACAGGAATGAAAAGGAATTATCGTTAGAGTGGAGGAACACACTTTTACTCTGCGCGGGACAGGGCTCTGCTATGAAGTGCTGCCTCTGTGTCACAGAAAACTATTTCAAACTCCATCTCAAGCCACCAGGAAGATTTGCACATAACACGCTTTGAAGGTGACTTAAGCAATGTTTAAGAGCAGGGACGGCTTTTAGACACAGAGCTGGACTTACATAAAGGCTAAAACGTGTGCTAAGCACTCGCTTTCTGTACCAGGCACTGTGGAAAGGGTTAAGAATAGAGCGAGGGAAGAATAAATAAATCTTCAAGCATGGATCCTCCTACTAAGAGAGTGCAAGTGTGTATAGCAAAACTTACCGTTCTAGTAATTTCAGGCGCATAGTTCCATGGCATTAAGAATATTGGCAGTGTGGTATAACCGTCACTACTGTTTCCTGAGTGCGTTGGTCTTCCCAAACAGACATTCTGTATCCATTAAACAGCATTCCCTTTTCTATCTCCTCAACCCTATGTTGTCTGCATCTATGAATTTACTTCATATAAATGCAATCACATACTTGTTCTCTTGTATCTGGGTTATTTCACTTATAGGATTTTTAGGGTTTACCCATGTATTTGAATTTAATGTCTTTGTGTAGCTAAATAATATTATACTGTAGCTATATATGGCATTTATTTACCCATTCACTGTTAAGCTACTGTGAAAAATTCTACAGTGATCATTGGAATGGAGGCATTTAATTTAGCCCCTATTTTCAATTATTTTGAGTATATGACTATTTCTTTCATGGGCCTTACCATTTAACAGGAAATACAGACAGCAGGAAATGGCCACTTGCGAATATTGTACAATCAAAATGCCAGCCCTGAGACAGGGGAATGAAACATCCAATCAGAATCTGTGCAGAGGAAACTAAGATTCTATTAGCTCATGAGGAAACAAAGCAAATGAAGGACACTGTAGCAGGAGGGGCAGACTAGCAAGCAAAGGAAACTACAGTGAAGGTCAAGGACATGATTGTACAGACTCTCAGAGGCCCTAGGAAGACTCACAGGCTGTTTTAATTCACACATGAGCCACTTTTTCCACACCAATCTCCTTAGTTCATGTCATATTCTAATAAATGTCTTCTGCAATCATCCATCCAACTTAACATGGCCAACTTTAGGGGCTGGGGGTATAGCTCAGTGGCATAAGCGCTTGCCTGGCAAGCACAAGGTCCTGAGTTCGATCCCTGGTACCGGAAAAGAAAAAAACATGGCCAACTTTACCGTGTTCCATTTGCCTCTATCCAAATTTATATGTGTGTCCATGTGTGCTCATCTCTCCCCTAGAAAGAGCTCCACTGGACAGGATTATGTATTTTTAATTCACCACTGCATTCTAAGATCAAGAAGAGTGGTACATAACAGATGAATTATAAATATTGGCCACATTCACGAATAAATGAAGCACTGAGTAAGGGAGCCAATTCTTCTGTTTACTGTGTCTGTGATCTTGAAGAACTTACTTCCTTTTCTACCTTCGAAGAGCCCTTCAGTATAGTTGTGTGAATTAGCTTACATGTTCATAAAGCGTATTGTACAGGGCCTAGAATATAGGGTACCCAGTGAACGTTAGCTCCTGGAACTTGAACAGGGAGAGGACAAAGGGAAGAACAGGGGAAAGAAGGCAGGTGTAACCCACGAAGCTCTCCATCCAGGAGCTCCGTCCTTGTGGTTTCCCTTTGTTTTACGTCCATCTCTCTCAAACAAAAGGAAGTAGAATCAAATACAATGACATTCAACTTTGGTAAAATCAAATAACATCAAATTTAAGAGTTTTGGTTCTCTTCCTGGGCAAATAATGGGAACTGGGAAAAATGACCAACACAATTACTATCCGAGATTTTGTGTTGTAAAACCAAACATTAGCAAGGAAGTTACAGATTTTTCTTTCCTCCAGTGATCTACAAGATTCTACATAGGCTGGGGCATTGAGAGTATGGGAATGTGTTTGTATTCCTCTGCAGGTGAAAATGTGTTCGTGCACACAAATGGTATAGTCAGATATGACACCTGTGGGATGAAAGTGAACACTGTGACCCGGATGATAGCCCTGCCCAGGCTCTGGCTTCCTTCTGATCATCTAGAGGTTAGAAGCATCAGAAAAATTCAAAAACCAAACAAGACAAACTTTCTCATGACTGTCGGTAGTTGAAAAGCTGGTAGACTGTCTACACTTGTTGCTAACTTAATCAAAATCAAAAATCAATCACACAGCAAGGTCAACATGAACTCTGAGAGTGAAAGAGAGGAACATTGTGCAGGGCATAAAACACATATGAAACTGGGGATAATGAATACTTTCTTCCTCATGCTCCTGGCATGGAACTGATAAGAGATACTTTCAAGAAAAAGCTTTAATTCCACACCTGGTTTGCAGGGCTGGGAATAATGCTGAGGCTGGCCTTCTAGGAGCTGTTCCACTTCATGTTAGAAATTGTTTCACTCTTGCATTTATTTATTTAGTTTATTGGTACAATTTTAATATGCACAATGATCATATATATCATAAGAAGTTTATACCTCTACGTGATATATCTTGATTCCTCTTTTTCCCAATCCCCTCCTCACCACTCAATTCCTTTTCCCCAACCTATTTACCAATTTTTTTTCCATTTTATCCTTTTATCATTTTTTCTTTTCCTTCCTTCCTTTCCCCCTCCTGACTCTCTAGTTTCTCTTCTTTTGAACAATTTCTTCCTATTTCACAACATCTGTTGTACATTTTGATCTATATTTACACTTTTGGTTTTTCACACCAGAAAAACACTGATATTTACAAATCATGTTGACAAGGTAAATTTGTCAATTGCGGTGCACCTGTATCTGTTTTTTCAGGTTTGATTCACAAACAAAGGCACGACACACCGCTCAATAATTTGAAATAAAAATAAAATTAATACAATGAAAAACATATAACAAACAATAGGAAAAAGAAAGTAATCACTGTAAGACATAGTACAATAGAAAACACATCACCAGATGAGGAAGCACGACAACACCCACACAGAGGTTGGGGAGTCCCTAGAGTGGTAGCCTGAAGGGTTCCGCTGGTCCAGCATGCCTCACTTAAGCAAGAGTCTTCAAAATCTCTACAGAAAGTTTCTACCTAATGTTTACATATCATGCAAGACACAGGTGGCTGTGCCAAAAAGCATGCACGCTTTAATGTTTCAGCGACCCAGGTCTGGCTGGGAAACTGAGCAAACTCCTCCTCACAAAGTCCTCATCCTTATGTGGTTTACTGTCCTTGATCAGTCCTCCCAAGGACAGGCCTGCACTCAGGCTAACCTTCAGTTCACATGACTCTGACTTAACTCCTTCATTACCACGCTCCCTTCACAATTATGTGTGCAATTTATTTCACCTAATAGTGTAATTTCAAGGCATGGCAAGTGACTGGGATCTAATTTTAGTCTTTGATATATGGAAAGCAACACAATTAAAGAGGCTATCTTTCTTCCAGTGAATGAACCTGTCTGGTCCCTTTATCAAAGATCAGATGGCTGAATGTGTTTGGAGTTGTTCATCTGTTCCATTGATCTTCAGGTCTTTTTTTTTTTTTTTCAAATACCATGTTGTTTTTACCACAGTAGCTTTGTAGTACAATTTCAAGTTAGGGATTGCTATGCCACCTGCCTTGTAATTGTTGGCCAAGACTGTTACTCTTCTAGGTCGCTTCTTATTTCAAATGAATTTTAAGAAGGATTTCTCTAGTTCAGTGAGGTATGCTAGTGGTATTTTGATTGGAATTGCATTAAATCTGAATAACAATTTTGGGAATATGGTCATTTTCATTGTTGGTTCTTTCTACTCCTGAGAAAGAGATACCTTTTCATTTTCCAGTATCCTCTTCAATCTGTTTCTAGATTACTGTAATTTTCAGTGTATACATTTTTACTTTCTTTGTTACATTGATTACTAAGTATTCCAGTTTTTTCAATGTTATTGTGAAAGGCCTTGTTTTCTTTATTTTTCTGTCAGTGCTTTTGTTATTTGTGTATAAGAATGCTACTGACTTTTGAGTGTTCACTTTGTATCCAGTTATGTTATTGAATTTAGTTATTAAATCTAAAAGTTGTTTTTTATTGTTTGGGGGGTCTTCTACATATTGTGTCATCTGCAGATAATGACAGTTTAACCTCTTAGTTTCCTATCCTTATTCCTTTTATCTCTTGATGTTCTCTAATTGCCCTGGCAATTAGAATGTTCCAAAACTATATTAAGAAGGAGTGGTGACAGTGCACACTCTTTCCTTGTTCCTCATTTCAGAGGGAAAATTTGCAGTTTTTCATCATTTAGTATGTTGGCTACTGGTTTTTCAAAAATGGCTTTTTTCAGATCAAGATAAAGATGATTTACTCCTATTTTCTGTAGAGTTTTTAAATCATGAGTAGGTGCTGGAGTTTATCAAATGCCCTTTCTGTATCTATTGAGATAATCAAGTGAATTTTGTCCTTAGCACTGTTGATATGGTGTATTACATTTGTTGATTTACATATGTTGAACTACCCCTGTTTCCCTGGGATGAATCCTGTTTGGTCCTAGTGTATAATCTTCTTGCTGACTTTCTGTAGTCTATTTGCTAGTATTTTATTGAGGATTTTTGCATCATTAGGGAGATCAGCTTGTAGTTCTCCTTTTTTGGTTGTTTTTGTCTGGTTTAGGTATCAGGATAATACTTGCTTCCAGGAATGATTTTGGAAATGTTACTTCCCTTTCAATTTCATTAAGAGTTTCATCAATACTGGCATTAGATCGTCTTTAAATTTCTTGTGGAATTCAGCAGTAAATCCATGAGGACCTGGGCTTTTCTTTGTTGGTAGATTTTTAATTACATCTTCAATATCATTGACTGATACTGAGTTATTTAGAATTTTTCTTCTTTATTCAGTTTTAGAAATTTAAATGTACCTAGGATTTGTCCCTTTCTTCTGTGTTTCTCATCTTATTAGAGTTCAGGTTCTCAAAGTAGATATTGATGATCTTCTTGATTTCCACAGGATCCACTGATACTTCACTCTTTTCATTACTAATTGCATTGAGTTTTTCTTTCTCTTTTTGATAAAGTTGACTAGGGGTTTATCAATTGTTTTAATCTTTCCAAGTACTAACTCTTTGATTTATTGATTCTTGGTATTATTTTTTAATCTCAATTACATTAATTTCTCCTATTATTTTTATAACTTCTTCCCTCATATGAGCTTTGGGTTTGATTTATTCTCATTTTTCTAGAAGTTTGAGGTTCAACTTTAGGTTGTTTATGTGAGCTTGTTCTATTTTGTTCCGATGTGAGAATTCACTGCTATAAATCTCCCTCTTAGGACTGCTTTCGTTACATCCCATAAGGTCCACTGTGTTTTATCAGCATTCTCATTAATTATAAATGCTCTTTTATTTCTTCTTTAATTTCATCTGTGACCCATTGGTTGTTCAGCTTATTTACTTTCCAGATGTTTAGCATTTTGTGGTTTCTTTTGCCATTGATTTTCAATTTCATTTCACCATGGTGAAATAATATGCATGGATAGTCTGAATTCCTTTGCATTCACTTAAGCATTTTCTATGGGATAGTATATGGTCTATTTTGGAGAACATCCCATGTGCAGCTAAGAAGAATGTGTGTTCTGATGTGAGTGGAAACACTCTGTAGACATCTAGTAAATCCATTTGTTCATAAGTTTGGTCTAGCTGTGATATTTCTTTGTTGATTTTTTTTCTTGCTGACCTGTGTATTTGTGACAGTGAGATACTAAGATCCCCCACGGCAGCTGCGTTAGTGCTTATTTAATTGTTTATGTAAATTAATATTGTTTTGGGTAGCTGAGTGCACTGAATCTATCTATCATCTATCATCTATCTAATTTATCTATCTGTGTATCACCTATCTAATTTGTTAACTTTTCTTGAGTTTTCCCTTGAAAAATAGTTAGTGACCTTCTTTGTCTCTTCTGATGAGTCTTAGCTTGAAGTTCACAGTGCCTGCAGATAGAACAGCTACACCTGCTTTTTTCTGAGTTCCTGTCAAATGGAGCATTTGTTTTCATCCTTTGACTTTGTCTATGAATTTCTTTTGAGTTAAATATGTTCCTTGTATGCATGATATTGTTGGACCTGTTTCTTAACCAATTTGGCCAATCTGTTTCTTTTGATTGGTAAATTGAAACAATGTACATTGTTACCTATAAGTGATATGTACTGGGGTATCCTTGCCATATTATTTTCCTGTTGTTGGTAATATGTCTTTTCCTGTTTAATTGTGTACGTTACCTAGTAGTTTCTTTCTATTGGTGTTCTTGGAATTACAGTCCTCCTTGTCTCTTTCTAAGGTATCTTTAAGAGCATTTTGGAGAGCTGGTTTGGTGAAATGTTCAGGTGTTCTTTGGCATTAAAATACTTTGCTTCTCCACTGATTTTGTAGGGTACATCTGTTTTCTTTCTGTGGCTGCTAACTGTGGTCCTGTCTTCTAGACCTAATATTCTATCTTCACCTTTGTAGAATCTGTTGCACATACTTTCAATGGTGTTTTTAATCTCCTGGATTTCTGTTTGGATCTGTTTCATGGCTTTCGTTTCTTTCCTATGTTAGACATTCATGATTTCCATCATTTTCCTAAGCTCTTCTATTTGTTATGTGTGTCTACTCTAGATTTATTTGACATGTCTCTCATTTTGATCTTCATTTCTATTTTTTACCTGGGACCTTATTTTTCTATACCCACTTTCATTTGCTTTATCAGTGCTGCTGCAATCATTTCAGAAAGTTCCAGTGAGTGGCTTCCAATTTGTTCTATCTCATGCTCTAGTGTTTTCTTGGGTGGGTTAGAGGTCTAGGGTTGCATTTTGCTTCTGTGTATTGTCATTTTGTATTGTCTATTTTTATTTTGTTTTACTTTCTGTGTTGGTGGTTGTGTATTTCATATGGTAGATAACTTTATCACTAGTATCAAGGTTTCCCTAGGAAATCTATGCCCTCAGGGAGGTCTTCTAGGGATAGGTGGTTCTTTGTCTTTGTGTCTGTCCCAAGAACCTACCTTCCCAATTTATTAAAGATGAGAATTTACTATCTATTTGGGTCATTGCCCTGTCCTTTTGTATCCGACCACAGTGGTGTTTATTACCCTAGACAATCATGATGTTGTCATATGAGGGAGAAAAATTGATTAGAACATACATGATACCTGGCTAAAGTAGTACAGTTAGCAACGACAATAGCATCAAGCACAGCCTAACAACTCAAAAACTGTGGCAACTATTAATTTGGTACCTGTCTTGGTTACTTTTCTCTCATTGCTGAGAAAAAATATCCAATGGCCAAAATGAAGAAAGGAAAGGTTTATTTAGCTTACAGTTTGTGGAGGCTTCAGTCTATATTTGGCTGGTTCTGAGGCACAATGGCACATGGCAGAGGGTAAACGTTTGTGGCAGCAGAGCACAGCAAAATCAGCAAAAGGGAGAAATGGCAGCAAAGCAGCCTCTTTCTACCTTACATTGTAAACAGTCTACCCCCACCCAGGGGGCATGTAGCTCTCACACAATCTCCATGCCCTCGTCTTCCACAAGCTCAAGATGTATACAAAGTAAGCACCCTGGCTTCCTGTTGAGTCATTCAGCCAAATCTCTAGATTCCCCAAGTTGACACAATGTATCAACTGTAACAGTACCTAAAAACCATAGGAGCAAGTTCTATAGTTACATAACAAAATCTAACATATTCTAGGAACTTGCATGCAATGAGTTTCCCCTTACCAGATTAATTTTATGTTTGGGGATATTTTTCAAGGGTAAGGGACAAAACAGAGAGATATAAATAAGAAGAAATATAATAGAAGTAAGGCTGTAAGACAAAGGATAATCCCCCAAGTTTTATGAAACTGGAGAACACAGGAAAGTAAAAAGAAAGATAAAGCAAACAAATATTGAAGTGAATCAGAAAGAGATGAGACAATGTTCACTCATATGAACATATCATAAAATCAAGAAAGATAGTTGAGGGATGAGAAAAAGAAGATGAATAGAACAACACAAAAATAAAGGCAAGAAACCCAATTAATGAAAAATAAAAACACAAACAAAAGCACCTCAACCAGACTCAAAAAGGAAAACCAATCAAGCAAACAAAAAGAAAAGTAAAATTCCTCTGGTGTTCACAACTGTACGGTAGTGTCCAAATCAGATCCCAAAAATGTGCTGTATATTTTCAAGTTTGTAGTAGGATATTCTGGGTATCTGGCTGATATTGACCTGTGGACAGGAGGAGGGCTGGACAGATCAGCTGACAATGTTCTGCATGCCTTTTTGCTTTCCCGTGTTTTCTCTATGGCACTCTCCCAGTTGCTGCAGTGCCCTTAGATAGGGAGAACCAAGAGTTACTCCCAGATCCATGTACAGTTGAGTCCTTCTGAGCATTGTCCCTCTTGCTCTGTTCACCACCAGTAACTGTTCTTAAGTGCTGGAGGGTGGAGAGTACCAAGGCTATTTGCCTGCTTGCGCTGCTAGGCCAAGGCAGCCACCTCAGCAGAGCCTGCATGGTCCTAGCTCCTATCTCCCAGCAAAATTTCTCCCCAGTCTGCTTCCCACCTGTCAGAAGTCCACAATAACTGGATGGTTCTTCTGTCCTTCCACTCTGGTACTTTGTCATGACTGTTCTACTGCTGGGCTTTGCCCTGAACCCTCTGAAATAAAATATCAGCCCACCCCACTGGCTTCTGTTCCATGTGTCTGTACAGAAACACAACACTGGTTCACCCCACTCACCAACTGCTGGCTCTGCAGCACCCCTCATGCAGTAGTGACTTACAGTGTTGGGCTGATCTACCAGGCCACGCTGGGATGCCCCCTGTATAGCTGCTGTTAAATTGGAGGATTACAAGGTCTTTTGAGCATTTGCTGTTATGCTATATTACTTCATTTACTTGTTTATAAAGTCCACATTTCTACATACTTCCAAGAGACATCATAATGGTTTAAAGCACATGTCTTGGTTAATTTTCTCTCATTGCTGAGACAAAATACCCAACACCCAAAATGAAGGAAGGAAAGGTTTATGTAGCTTACAGTTCGTGGAGATCTTTGTCCATACTGGGCTGTTTCAGAGGCAGACTGGCACATGGCAGAGGGCAAACTGTTCATGGGCAGCAGAGCACAGTACAACAACCAGCAAAAAGGAGGAATGGCTACAAGCAGCCTCTTCTTTTCCCTTACATTGTAAACAGGCTAACCCCACCCAGGAGGCATGTAGCACTCACACAATCTCCACGCCCTCCTCTTCCACAGGTTCAGGATGTACCAAAGCAAGCACCCTGGCTTCCTGCTGAATTGCACAGCCAAACCTCTAAACTCCCCAAGTTGACACAATGTATCAACCATAACATTCCACCCCTTGTCAACTTGGCAATCAGACACATTCCTGTGTCAGGTTTAACAGTTTCCAGATACAAAGACATACTTATATTAGAACCATAACTTTTTGCCCCCATACAAATCAAAATTAAACACTTCCAACATTTAAAGTCACAAAATAAACATTATCATTCCAAAAGGTTCAAATGGGGACACAGAGCATTGGGACCAAAGCAAGTCCAAAATACAGCAGGGATGACATTGTGTCTTGTAATTCCACATGCAGCATCTGAAGCAACTTGTGGCACACTGTGAACTCTAAAGGGTTTGCATGAGTCCACCCCTATGGCACTTTGGGTGGTTACAGCTCCCACGGCTTCTCTCTTAGGCTCGCTTTGCTTCCTCTTTGCAGCTATCCTTAGATGATCCACAGCCCTGTCTTTTCTAAACTTCTGAGGTCTGCTGGGCACCTTTTGCTTCACATTCACAGCTTCACACACTGCCCTCTCAGGGCACACTGCCTGGCCTCCCAGGCCTTCTGAAATCTGGGTGGAATCCTCTTTACCTTAGAACTCTTGCATTTTCCTTGCACTTAAAGCCAGGGCCACGTGGATGATGCTAAGGTCTGCTGCCACCCGGAGCAGTTGCCAAACTTTCCTCTCTCTTAGCCATAGGGGTCGAGTGCCTGGATCACTGGGCACACTGAATCCAATGCTGAGGAACAAATTCTCTATGCCGCCTCCATTCTGGAACCTCTTGCGGTTGCTGCCACTGCCATTCTGAAACATGGCACTCTTTGGCTTCCTTCTCAAGGCAACATCTTTCACCTTTGCGGTTTTGAGGCTGCAAAGGGTGGAGACTTGCTATTTGTGATACCCTCAGGCCATCTTTTCCATACTCTTGTTCCTTCTCAGCACTAGAGATCTCCTCAGCCTTATCTTTGCAGTCCACAGCTTTACTGGAGCTTCCTTTCTGGCAAAACTCACATTTTAAATCATCATGATTGGCTCTTTGCTCTTGATTCACAATATAAATCTGGCTAAAAGCCCCCAACAATAGCCATGTCACTGCCCCAATGTTCGACTGCCTTGAAATTTCTTTTGCCAGATTAATCAGTTCACTGCCACCCTTAATCTCAGTCTTAGGCAAAGTCTCTGGATACAAGCAAAATGTAGATAAACTTTCTGCCAAGCCATAGCATATATCATCTGGGGTCCAACAACAAATGCAATCCTTCTTCCCAACAGAAACCTCCTGAACCTGGTCTTTACCGGCAGGATTTCTAGCAGCCTTCTGGTCTTCCAAGCTCTGACCAGACATCTCCAAACCTTTCCAAACTCTTCCCACAAGGCATTTTCAAAGGCTCTTGAACCACATGGTCAGGTATAGTCACAGCAATGACCCCACTCCACTGGTACCAAATTCTGTCTTGGTTACTTTTCTCTCACTGAGACAAAATACCCAACACCCAAAATGAAGGAAGGAAAGATTTATTTAGCTTACTGTTCGTGGAGGTCTCAGTCCATACTTGGGTGGTTCAGAGGCAGAGTGGCACATGGCAGAGCAGCAGAGCACAGCAAAACAACCAGCAAAAGGGAGGAATGGCTACAAGCAGCCTCTTCTTTTCCCTTACATTGTAAACAGGCTAACCCCACCCAGGAGGCATGTAGCACTCACACAATCTCCAGGCTCTCCTCTTCCACAGGTTCAGGATGTGTACAAAGTAAGCACCCTAGCTTCCTGCTGAATCACTCAGGCAAACCTCTAAAGTCCCCAAGTTGACACAATGTATCAACCATAACACCACACTTACTTCCATACCATTTGTCAGGTCTAAGCATTATTACTTTCTGGGGTAAAAAGTAGAGCTTCTCTTGAGATCAAGAAGAAAAGAGCCCTCGATTTGGGAAAAAGTAAGAGCAAGGGAAAGAAATTTCATCTTTTGATATTTTAATACGTCAAGATGGAAAATCATATACTTTAAGTACCTTGTTCATTTACATCCTATTTCAAATTCCCCTCATTTTGTGTGCTCTAAACCAGTGGTTCTCACACTTACATGTGAGATGATCACTCATGTCATGATCACTAAGAAATCTGGTTCAAAAAGCAACATCCTAGGTCCCAGCTTCAGGCCTTGTTTTTAATGAGTCTGAAGTCAAGTTCTGTGATCTCAGTATTTAATCTGACCAAAAGTGAGTCTGGTGGGCTGGAAAGCATATTTTAAGAAATAATGTCATCATCAAAATTCTAGTTTATTAATATTTTATGCCTGACTCGAGGCCAGTTCTCATTTCTCTGTTCCACCTATCTGGATGCCCATTTTCATCCTTGCAAAGTGACCATTTGGAGAAGCTAGGTTGGTTGCTAGTAGAAACATTCCAAACCCATGTAAAATCATCTGTCTCTGCTTCTTCTTGCCATTAAGCCACAGTGGGAGAAGAAGGGACTGACCTAGATATGCAGAAAGAGACACTGTCTTGTTGTTTCATGATACTAATTTGAGAAGTTCCATATTGCAGTCTCTTACAAAGTCCTTTAGAGAGATAAGGAAATTAGTATTTGGACAGGACCAAGGAATGGATCGTTGCCACAAGGAGGAACAGAATGGGTAGGAGGAGCCCAGCCTGTGGGTCTTGTGACAGATGGTTCTTCCTTGAAATGTAAGCTATCGTTTAAAAAAAAAAGCTAACTGAGACTATAGTTCGGGAAGAAAAGCAGATTGAGAGTAAAGTAAGAAGCCAGAAGTTAGGTTTCATTACCAAAGTTATAGTAGGAAAGATATTAGATGTAAAGCATGGGAGAATGAGTGAAAGTAGCAGGTTCTGTTTTCAGGCCAGGTGGTGTGTATGTGTGTGTGTGGTGGTGGTGTGTGTTATTTGCATATGGTTAGGATCTTCTGCATGCAGATAACAAACTGAGTCAGTGCTGCTCAAAGCCTGACATCAAACATATGACTCCAGCAATTAAACCTACTATAGTATGTGTAACCCTCAATAGAAGAAAAATGATTCTTCATGAGCTTCTTAGGCTTATGTATTAACTGAACTGCATTTAGTGTCTGAGTTCGAGTCATTGTCTACTATTCCCATTTGCCACATTTCAAATCTATTCGCAGTTGAATGTGTGGGACACGCCAAAGAAGGTGGTTTCTACCACTAAAGTTGCAAGAAAAAGTGTTTAGTGTGTGTTTTTACTGTTGCCTATGTGAGAGAAAAAGATCATCCTAGGAGCATGCTTAGTTCATGTGTACTACTAATAACTATCCCCACCACAAATAGAAAGGAGCTCAAGATCTTCTCCATGGAGGGAAAAAGTTGAGTGGGTGTTGATCAAAAGCTGATGTCAAACAAGATCTCAGTATGAGATCTGCTCTTTGTAAACTCCTTTTGAGAAGAATGTTCTTAAGCTACACATAAACTACGTGTTTTAACTACATGTTTGTCTAAGTTCTAAACCTCAGTCACAATCTCACACACCTTTCTCTTCCACCTCAGACTCAATTTGTAACTTAGTGCCGTGGGGTTTCCCAGAGACAGGAAGAGCATATCCTCACTGTCATGGGCAAATGTAGAGCATTCTGTACAAGAATCTTACTCATAAAATATGGTGCCAGTAAGCCATCAAAATGAAAGAAAATCATGTTTCATAAATTTCAGGTTTAATCTATATGTAAATTTAGCCAACATTTTAAAAAAGGAATAATAACTCACGAGTATTTATGTTTACACTGTTTGGCAATATTTTTGCTACTTTAAGAAATGATCTAAATACAAACCTTCTTGTATTTTCAAAAGCAGGGGGTTAGTTGTGTGAAGAGCTGTGGAACAGAGATCAATCTCCCACTTTTGGACAGGCACAAACCCTGAATCCTTGCCTATGCTTCCAAAGAGCATCAGTATCACTACCGAACAGAAAGCTACCAATTTCCACTAACTTCTATTATTGTTAAAGAGAATTTTCAATCATTCCCTCAACTCCACATTTTTTCTAAATAGTGATGTCTAAATCAAAAAAATTCAAATGCAATCAAGTATTAACAACTGAAATACTGAAATTGTTCAAACACAGTTACTTTCCAAAATAGAAAAAACTATAAAATATTTTGTAGTCCTTGCATAAGAGCTAAATATTAATTGTAATTTAATGTTTTCCTTCATGAAGAGATTTCTGATAAATATTTGGTTAAAGAATTCTTATTTTATAAGTAGTTATTAATTTATTATCATTATACATAACTCATTTTTTCTCTGTGTCTCTCTGCCTCTTTGTTTCTGTCTAGGATTGGGAAATGAACCCAGGGTGTCTGCAATGTGTCCCCCAATACTTTTTATTTTCATTTTTTATTTTGAAACGAGGTCTCCTATGGCACTAACTTTACTCAGACTGGTCTTGAACTTCTTTCTGGCTCAGGATCCCAGAGTGCTGAGATGAGAGATATGTGCCACCACATCCACCCCCACTATTTTCTTAACTTTAGAAATGCTTTTACTGTAATATCCTAAGATTGTTTTTTCTCATTCAAGTAACAAGAGACTTATTACTGTCATCAAGCCAAGGACTTAATTTCTTCCATCCATGGCAACACTATCACCTGGCATAGTTGGTCCTCTGCCTTGATAGGTCACAGAGGAAATAAAATGGTTGCTTCTTGTAGGCCTTATTCCTGAAGTGTGAAGAACTGCTTTCATTCCAGTTCATGGGTGACTAGCAGGGATTTATTCACATATGATGCTCATTGTTTCCACTCAGTGGTCAACTACATCCCAGCAAAATAACATCTACTGTGTCAGAAGGGGGTCACATTTTATCAGAACCCCATACTTGGCCCAAGGAAAATCACAAGACCTTGTCCACCGTAGTCATTCGAGCATCACCAGAATCTGGTAAGTTTATTTTATCACAGTTTCCCTGTTTTGTGCACCAAAAGATGGCAATTTGATTGGTACGATGAAGCCCAAGATTATCCTGCCCAGAAATCACTGAGTTATAATTCATCATCTATCTCTGATCTAAAACACAACCCAAACCAGAAAGCCTATTTTACTGTATCACTTGATGTTTGTGTCAATGTCCTGAGCTGTGGAGTATATGAATTTATATTTGAAAACTATCTGAAGAAAAGACATGGCTGACTTAGCCCCCATCTGATTGTTTGCAAAGTGCCACTGAGTGTTCTAAAGGCTTTCCAGAAACTAAGCTGCCTCTATTTTAAATTATTGCCCGATTAATCTTCAAGAAATTCAAAGGGTATAGATATTACTGTTTTCACTTTAAAAAGAAAAACACAGATGTGAATAAGTCCTATGCCGACCAAGTTAAATCTAGAACCTATCTGAGTTGGTTGAAACCAAAGCAGATGGCTCTGCAGCCTGCAGCTTCCTCACAGGTAAGCGCAGTGGCTCTGAGGCAAGGAAAAGCCAAAAGCCATCTAGCCCTGCGCCGTACACAGGCCCCGGATGTAAGGACTCCATAAACACCTTGGGAAAATCTAAATTATATTTTTCAATTGTTCTTGACTTTGCTTTCAAATTTACATCATTAGCAGAGGTTTCTGTTCTGAACTCCATATCTGTACAATTGAATGCCTTGAAGTCATAATTCAACTCTTCATAACTTAGAGCAAACAGGAAACTCTGCTAACCTTCCTGTCTCCAGTTCTCAAGAAAGAGTGCCTCCTCCTACATAGTTAGTAATGCTGAAAACCTGAAATCTATGGCAAACCTCTCTTTCCTCAGTTACCAATGTTTGCTGATGTCTGTGAGTAATGCCTTGGCCTATTTAAATCTCCCGATTGGACTTTTACATTGGCTTTCCAGCTTGTCTCCTACCTAGCGCCTCTAAACTGGGACTGGCGAACTTTCTACAGCTTTCAAGGATAACAAAAAGCCTGCTGAGCACATGTGCCTTAGGTTTGCCACCATAAGTCTAAGCCATTATTCACACTGTGATAGTGATCTTTTAAGAAAAGAAATGATGAATAAATCTAGTATTTCCATAAAATCTCGATCTACCACCTGGACGACCTACCGAGTGAGGCTCAGCAAAGACAGCTTCCTCTGTCCTCCTACTCGCTTCTTGAGGCTCGGTGAAACCCTTTGAACTCCCCATATCCCACTTGCTTCACATGTTCACCTGAGTCTGTACCCATGGGAAGCTCCTGTCAGAGGAACAATGCTCAAATTACTTAACTCCAGGCCTACATATCGAGAATAAAAGGGGGCCAGGGAAGTAGCTCAGTGGCATAAGCGCTTGCCTGGCAAGTTTGAGGGCATGAATTTGATAGTTGGTACCAAAAAGAAAAAAAAAAACGATAGAAGAAAAGAACTTTGCATCAGGTTGTTAACTTTATGAAATAAAATATATACCAACAAATTTTTGCTCCTCTACATGTATTCAAATCACTTTTGATGTCATCTAATAATTTTCATGTTTAAAAGGAGGACGAGATATATTACTTTCCACCCTTTATAACCTGTCACTTCCACCATTTGACAAGCTGTAACTTCATGGAATCTCAAGGTTAGAGGTATCCTTCAAAGAATTTGTTTATATCATTACAGAAATTCATTAAAATAAATCATTGCATATCTTGCTGTGAAGCAGTCTCCCTGCAGTTTTTAATTACCATCTAGTTAACAGTATCCTTTACAATGTCGCATTCTTCAAATGTAGGTGTGGGATGGCTATAATTTTCAAAATTACTACTTTGTTCTACAACCCATATAATGAGTTAGTAAAAACAATTAATGGAATTTACACACTTTCATGGGCTCTGCCAGGGAAAGTAAAAGAAGATTCCAAAGAAAGGGGAAAGCAAAGGAGCATTAATTAGCACCTAATTTGTAACAGAAGAGTTCAGTGTTTAATTCTTTGAAAATTAACTGAATTTTATGTTGATGTATAAGATGGCTGTAGAGCCAAGTGTTTTTTGACACGCTATTAATAAAAACTTGCAAGAATAGTGATTTGTAGAAGGAACAAATATATGCACCATGTAAGGGTTATCAGCCCTGTAGCCCAGCAACGAAGACTATTGCAGCACCAGCCGTGTGTCTGAAAGATGCAGAGTGCTTAGGTTTGGATGTCTGTGAGCACAGTGCCCAAATGTTCATGTATTAGAAGGTTGGTTCTCAATGTAGCAATGCTGAAAGAGGATAGACTTTTTAAGAGGTGCAGACCATTACAAGGTGACTAGGTCACTGGAGGCATGGGCCGTAGAAGAGATGAATGTAGTTCTTGCAAGACCTCAGTTAGTTTTCTTCAGAGCAAGCTGCTATCAAAATTAGGCAGCCTGGTGCTTGAGGGCCTCAGGGTTGCTGTCTTACCATGTTACATCTCACTATATCTGCTCCCAGAAGAGTGAGGCATCCACCGTGAGACCTCCTCCAGGACCAAGCCAAAGAGGCTGCCTCATCTTCCCATTTCTGCCTCCAAGAATGTAATTATAACTTCTTTGTAATGACTCTTTTTTACAGTTACTTACTTTTAGATATTTGTTACTGCAACAAAAAAACGGATCAATTCAAAAGTTCAGTAAGGCTATGCCAAATAATAGAAATGAAGGCCCATTTCTGGACTTAAACAATAACACAAACTGTAATTGCATTATTTATACTAAACCAATGAGCTTTGAAAATTTTATTAAAATGTCAGTGGCATCATGTTTTAGGGAAGTAAAGTTACTAAACACATATTTGAAATAGGAATGGAGGAAACTTTACAATATAGTAAGAAAAGTTGGAGAAGACAGCTTAATGAAACTGGGTAATTACTGTTCACTCGCTTATTTTGCAGCATTATGAATTCTTGGAGGTAGTGTAGAGAGCTTCTCATTGTGAACAATTCTGTCTATCCACAGTGATCATTTAGCAGCAAGGAAATTGTTTGGATGAAGTGACAGAGGAGAAGGATTTTGAGCAGCCAGCTTGGACCTTAGCCAGTATCCCATACTTGCTCAGTAAATGCTACCTACTTTTACCAAGTCTTTCAGTATAGTACTGCTCATTTGTTTATTTCTGGGAAATTAATTAGGCTGAGGCCAGGCACACCAGGAAGGGGCTTAGAATCATAGTAAGAAACTTGAACTTTTTCCATAACCAATAGGGAATTGTGAGTCAGATTTATTTTCTATTTCTATGAATTTGTCTATTATAGCTTGAATTGTGATCTTCAAAATTTAATTTTGGAATTCCTTACCTTGGGTACCTCTGAAAATGACCACATTCATAAACAGAGTCTTTACAGAGGTGATCAAGTTAGAATGAGATCATTAGGGTAAACTCTAATCCAAATCAACTGGTATCTGCATATTAGAGATAATTTTAGCCACTGCAGAAAGACATACACTGTGGTTCTAATAATTGAAGCCAAAAAGTCATCTAATTGAAGAAGAGAGCTGAATGGTGGTCGCTAGAAGCTGTGAAGGGAAGGCAGAGGGGAGATTGAATCATAGGTACCTAAATAGACTCAGATGACAGAAATAGATTCAATTGTTCAATAGCACAGCAGGGACACTGTACATAAATTTATTATATATCTCATGAGGAAAAAGAAAAGAGGGATTGGAAGTTTCTAAAGACAAAGAAATCTTAACTGTTTAAATGGTTGAAAATGCTAATTAGCCTGGTTTGATCATTGCATTTGCATAAATGAAAGAATTATCCTGTTGTGCTGCATGAATATGTACAATTATGTATCAATTAAAGAAAGAGGGAAATTTGGAGAAAGATTCACCCAAAGAAAATGCCATGGGAACACTGGAGAGAGTTATTTACAAGCCAGGGAAAGAGGCCGGGACCAACTCCTTCTTAACAATCTTAAAGGAAATGCACACTGCCAGCATGATTTCTAACTTCTGTCAGTAGAAGAGTCCGACAGTACACTCCTTTCACTTGAGCCATCCAGTTTGTGGTGCTCTATTGCAGTGGCTCTGTGTATACAATCAAGTAGGGTTACAATGAGCACTCAGGCTCAGGCTGGAAGAATGCAAAATGACCACGTGCACAGAGGACAGGTGGAAGATCCAGGTTAAGGTTGAGGCCCGCAGCTTGAGGCAGAGTCTGGTGTGAATCTGTTTTAAAGCCAAAGTATTGGGGATGAAAGGCTGAAGCAAACAGAGACAAACATCCAAAGGTGACAGCCAAGAAGAGATCCTCCGAAGAAACAGAAGGGCAGACTTACTTCTTTCTCTTTTTATTCCATCCCGGCTGTGAGCCTATTTGTTGGTGCTTCTCACATCCAGGGTGGGTCTTCCCTCCTTAGTGTGCAGTTTACCTGTCAATCATCCACAGGCACACTCAAAACTGTGCTCCCCTAACCCAGAAGGGGATAGAATCCCTATGGCAGCCATTGAGTAATAAATGGGAGGAGTGGGTGACCAAAGCCACTCAAGTCATTTAAGCATGACAAATCTTGGTTTCCTAATACATAAAATGGAAATAAGACGTATGTGGTGAAACAAACAATCTAACATGAAGGGAAAAATACTGAAATGCATGAAAAACAGTGACAATTAATGTAAAGGAGCAAGAAAACTGAGACAACTAAGGCACAATAAGGTAAGTACATAGGGTTACTTTAGATTTATTATAGTTTCGTAGAATATTCAGTGTAAGTAAGCTCCTGGATCCAAAGGAAAATCTCATCAGTAGCAAATCACTCACCCTTTTCCTAAGGCGAATTTCCCTCCTGGGTATCATTTCTAATCTGTAATGGACCCATCAATGAAATGCGATATGGGCCAAGAATAATATCTTTATGGTCCAAATGGCATTTGTCTTCCACAGAACCAGCGAATGGTGCAAAAATCTATCCTGAAAATTATTGGGCAGTGAAAATAGGGGCCAATCAGTTATAGCAGAGAATGGTGAGTACAAATAAGCAAAGATGAATGGAAGAAACTGCCCCAGGGAGACAGGACCCTCTAGGTCGCCACACTGCCACTTGGACGCCTGAGAACTAGACTGTTCTGCTGTTTTGTACAAATGAATGAGCACAGCACATATACTCCGATGTAGCCAAAACGCATCAGTGCTTTAATCTCCACCCTTTAATTAAAGTAATGGAAAACTGCCCCTTCCCAAATCTATTAGCACCTTACAATTAAGTATTTAATGGAAGTTCAATAGCTGAGTACTCCATCTGTTAAGGAAAATACATCACTGACTCTTCACTCTCAGCGTTGTTAGGGTGTGTTCACCTAAATTATGACCTTGCAAGGCTGAGTTCCTAAAAGTCGTTAATGTCGAAGCATTTTGGCTGTGGCAATCCGGTGCAGGATGATGTGTGAACCTGAAAAACAGAGGTCTAGGATGTGAAAAGGCCACGTAAATGAGGAAGCTGAAGTAAACTACGGTTGCTATAAGGAAAAACAAAAGAAAACTAAGTCCATGGATGTCAGCTAAGAACAGTCACATTGGTATCGCGGCTACAAACAGGTGACATCCAAAGTCTCTGGATCCTGTGTCCACTACTGCCCAACAGCTAAAAGAAAGCAACCCTTGTTTGGGGCATAACGGTGCGGACAGAAAAGTGAGTTCAATATTATTAAGAACAAAGAGTCGGTGTTCTATGAGCCTCCTCAACTGAGGGCCACGGTTTGCAAAATACAGATTTTTACAAGGAACCAATTTAACCTCATGAGGAACATACAGAGACTTGGTCTCAAATGGCAGATAGACCACTGGCTTGAAGTGACATAAGCTTGAAGAATTTATATTGCTTACACTTATAAATCACTCTCAATTTTCAAGCTTTTACGCATTCATTAATGATACAGAATGAAAATACATTTTGTAGAAAAGTAGAAACAAAACTGGATGCATTTTTATTGGTCTAGGCCCTTACCACTTATAGATGACTTTCAATATTTGGAAATCTTTAGTATTATTTTATAAACTATATACATTTTTAAAAATTACAATCCCATGTATAGAGGTGCATGCATGTAATGTCATTTTTTCCTTCTCTGTGCTTATTATATCTGACCATGTTCATGTCATTATATATTTAGTAAAACTACAATCTGTAATAGGTATATAATAGTTTCTTATATAGGCATATTTTATTTTTTAAGATTTCTTTTTCATTAGACCTTGATTTTATTTTTTTTTATTTTTTTGCTTACTTTTTATTTCATTCTGATAAAACTAGGAACTAGTACAACTGAGAGGGATTTGATGGTATAGATACAGGCCAAGGCATACAGTGGAAATTCTACAAATAGAATTCCTTCCCTCCATCTATATTTTAACAGTATGACTCTCTGTGTGCTTCAGTTTACATCTGATTACGGCTAACTATATCCAGCTTCGATCTGGCTGGTGGTGAGAAACTGGTTTCAATCATAGAAGATATTACAATAAATACCTACATTTTCCACTTGGATTGAATTATTGTCTCCAGTTATTCACTGCTTTTTTCTCTTATAGCATTATATACTCTCCCACTCGACTTGATATTAGCACAGCCCTGTGTTCTTCCAAATATAATATCATGGGATTGACATGTGTCTTGTTCAAGGATGGATAGGGCCGTTTTCTCGCTTTGTATTTGATTTTTCCCTCCGTCACAGCCTGCTGTGTGTAAAGCAATGCTTCTTTAGCCATTTTCGTTCTCATATAAGTGATAATTGCTCATCTAACTGGTTTTATTTTCATGGTATTCATCAATCGGTTCATCGTTTCATTATTCCATGCATGTTTATTCTCTTCCTCACTTACGCAGCAGCATCCAGTAAGATCTTGCTATGCCCCAGTTCATAGAATAGTGAAGTGCTTCTAAAACACCTCTGGTTTTGCCAAAAATACTAGGAAGCTAAAGCTTTAAATTTGAGACAAGCAAGCAAACAGAGCCAGACACGTGCAGGGAGACTGGATGGAATCACTCTACCCAGAGTCTGTCTTTCCACCAAGTCCTCCCAGAAGGCAAAGAATATCATTCTAAGCCCACAGAGGCTTCTTATTTCCATCCTTTTCTCTTGTTGCCATTGTGCGTTCTGAGGTTTAAATACCCACAAGGTGATATTCTTTATTGGTTAAAAAAACAAGACCGTGTTGACTTAGGCTAACATTCCTATGTAAACTGATTTACACAAAAGAAAATCTGGAACCCGGAAGGAAACCCATAAAAGGGGAGGGGGCGTGGCATTTTTCCTGTAAATAAATGAGCTGCTGCCACCCCACCTGCTGCTCCTGTCTAAAATGCATTCTCCTTGAGTAACCTCTCCTCCCCTGGAGTTCATTTTCAGATTCAGACCAAAGGGACGGCAGATACCCAGGGAGAACACTTCTCAGGGATGCTGAGAGTGTAAGAGGATACACGGAAACATGTCAGAGCCCTCAAGCCTACACTTAGAGGTGGAGCCCTGCGACTATTTTGCTATGTTCCACTACACAAAGCACAAAGGACTGTGGTGAAGCACAGTGTATCTATTTATTGGAAAGCTGGGGAAACTTCTATAGGGGCAAAATAAGGATCAAGAAGGAGTTACTAAAAACAAACTGATGAAAGAATGCTGCACATAATCCATGGAAAATAATTATAGGACCAAATACTGTAACTCAACACATCAGCCCTGGCCACCATCAGTTGTTCTCTTTCCGTTAACAACAACAACCACAACAAAAACAGGTTAGATCAAAGTTGTAAAAAGGGCAGGCCTTCACCAAGTTGCTCTGATCTAAGAAACAGTCAAGGAATTTCTTGTCTCATTGCTACTGTTACAATTCACTACTTTGCTGAAAGCACAGCACAGAAACAATCATAATGTCTATATCATAAACTGCTTACAAAGATTAAATAAAAGCATGTATAAGGAATTCCTAGCACAGGATGTTGTACTCAGGGCTTATAAGTAAAAAGATTTAACACAGGACACATAATTTGTAGGATTATTTCATAATATTCACCCAAAGCGTCAACTGCAAAAGAGTGGAAGATCTGTCCATACACCAGAGACCCAAAGAATCTACTTGAGGGCCTGCATACCACTGCAGTGTCTTGCAAAAGTCCACAGCCATCCTCAGTGATAGAGAGGACACAAGCTGCTCCAAAGAGGAGAACAGCCAAATTCATATCAGGGAAACCAGCACGACAAGCTGCTCTAGAAAATCAATAGTGCACCATCTTCCCCTCCAGTGCTCTTATTTAAGTTGCTAGCAACAGTCCTCAGGTGGGCCTTCCACACCCAGCACCATGTTGATTCAGTTCAGCTGCAGGTTACAAGTTGACAATTAGTTAATCCACCACACGGGGCTTGGCACAAAAGTGCTAGAGAAAGTATAGTCATATATGACAATGATAACCTGAGAAAAAAGACTTATCCAAGACAATATATTAGTAGCTAGTACATATAATACTGTACTGATAGACTGTGCAAGCAATAATCAACCTCTGCCTTGAAAAACTGCGCATGACACTGGGGAGGTGTGACTTAAAAAGATCTTATTAATCATCCTTTTCTAAAACCATTTACTAACACAATATACGATATTCATTTTCCTTGGCCATTTCACTGGTACAATCCCTTGCAATTAAAATATCCTCAGCTCACAGAAAAGGTGCTGGCTTACTACCAAATGGATCAACACCAGCAACATAAAAAGCATTAACTAGAGGGGTCAGGTACAGAATGCTAAGAAGGTGGAAATCAGAGCAAGGTGGAGCTTTCCTATCCACATATCAAGGGATAAATGCTGTAGCAGAAGAAATATCAGCATAGACAAAGGTGTGAGAGGGACCCATGCTTCCTACCAGCTCAGACTTGATTTCTCCCATATGAACTTCCCTGGGCACAAGGTCTAAAATCCAGGTGATGCTCTAACACAATTTTATTTTGCAGATATCATAATGTTTATACTCTCTAAAATGATCCTTCTCTCAATGTGCCTCTGTACCCTGCAATATGAATGATATGAGAATAATAACCTTATCTATATGGCTGCCTCTCAATCTCCACTGTTCTCAATGAATAATTGCCAAAAAGAATTGGTAGACAGGTGAAGAAGGAATGGAAGATGAAGCTTGAGAGAAAAGTCAGGGGTTGTGAGCCACTGAAAAGCACAATCGATGAAGGAAATAATTGACAAGCTGGACTTCATTAAAATTAAACATTTCTGCCCTGTGAAAGATACTGTGAAGAAAGTGAGAATCTAAACCACAGACTGGAGAAAATATTTGCAAAACACACGATTGATAAAGGACTTTCATCCAAAATGTAGGAAAAATATCTGTTAAAATTCAATAATAAGAAAATAAGCAATCAATTAAAACATAAAGGAGCAGTAGACCTGCACAGACATTTCACCACAGAAGACACATAAATATATTCGGTAAGCCTGAAAAGATGTTCCACAGCATAAGTCATCAATAAAACACAAAACAGCAGTGAAATACCACTGTATCCCCACTGGCTAAAATCCAGAAATGACAATATCAAGTGCTGACAAGGTTGTGGAAAACAGGGACTCTTATTCATTGCTGGTGAAAACAAAATGGTAGAGTGGTTTGCAAGAGAGTTTAGTAATTTCCTGAATAATTTACATCATCTTACCATCTTATGGTCTTTGTCACTGACCCAACTGAGGTGATAACTTATGTTCAAGTAAGACCCAAACACAAGTGTTTATACAGCATTACTCATAATTGTCTTAATTTGTAAGCACCCAATTTGTCTGGAGAAAGTGCATGGTTTAAAAAAAGCACTGTAATACGTACAGACAATAGAATGTTATTATTAAAATTATATCAATTGTCAACCTATTAAAAGACATAGGGGCACCTTGAATTTCTACATTAAGTTAAAAAAAAGAGTCTGAAAACTACTTACTACAGGAGCCCAACTTTCTGATACTTAGTTTTTGTGATATTTTAGTTTTGAAAAGTCAGAACTGTGAGTGCTGTGTAAATGTATTTAAGGGTTTAAGATGTGGAAAGGCACAGTGGAGGACAAGAGGTTTGCAAGGCAGTAATATTTCTGCATTTGTTGTAATACTGAATGCCTGTCAGATATCTGACAAAGCCCATAGAATATACAGTACTGTGAGGTCATGGTCACGGTCATGGAAACTGGACCTGGATAAGAGGTGACAATTTGAGCATCAAAAGTGTACTACTCTGAGATGATGACATTGGTACTGGCAGAAAGAGTTGGTACGAACATAAAAGGGGCCATACACAAACCACTACTTCCAGCTCAGTTTTTTGAGGAACCAGAAACCACTTCTAAAAATACTTTCTATGTGGGAGGGGAACAAACAAAACACACATCAAAATAACAATAAAAACAAAGCACACAACACCAGGAAGTCCAAAGCTGCAGGATTCTGATCATATTCAGGGGATAATTTTGAGGGTATGTGAGCTCTTGAGTGGGAGAATGAAAGTGTCAAGATGTGAAAGCAAGGGTTTTTTAAGGTTTTTATGCATGCTGGATGCAGAGATGGTTGGCATGAACAGAGGTTGGAGATGCCATGTAGACACTGTAGGAATGCGCAAGAAACAAAGTTTATTCAATTTATAAAATGATCTGAATTCTGAGATCCTGCACCTTCATCTATGTATTAAGAACATCAGCTCTTTATTTTCTCTCTGAGGACTGGCTGTTCTGCCAAGATTCCATCTTAATTCTTCCCATAAAATGTTTGAAACTGTAGTGTACTTCTTCCATGTGAATCTATAATGCCTACTTTTGCCCAGGTAGCAGCCTTATAGAAAAACCTTACCAAATGTCACATGATGGGCCAAGGACATTCAGCAACTTTCAGTGCTAAACAGCACAGTGCAGTTTTTCAGATGCTTCTGAATTCCAGGTTCCGAGGGACAGGGCCAGCTCCAGGCAACCTTACCTCCTCCCCTGACATCAGACTATCTTTATGCCAGCAATGGTCCCATTGGTCAGATAATTAAGGTTTTTTTTGTTTCTGGATGCTTTTATATTTGGTAATGTTGTAACACTTTGTGTATTTTTCTACATTTTGATTTATTTTAAGGTTTTGGAATTTTAGCTAAGTTGGTATGTGTTATTTTAGTTCATATTTTACTATGTCATATTTTGAAGTTCATAGTTATATCTCAGTATATTTAATAACTGTCATTTCTCCTTTAGAGGATCAAAATATTTTCAGTGTTTCCCGAATCGTATACAATGATATCCATGATCACATATATTTGAAATTTTTTTAAAGTACATATCTACTATATATAAAACATATATATAGCACATTTGGTGGGTCAAAAGTTATGTAAATAATATAAGTAATCAAATATTACCAATTGTCTTCCACAGAGCAACATCCACTGTTTCATTTATGGAATTTCCAAATGGGTCACATCCTTATCTAGCCCTTAAAAATCACTTGATTTTACATTTATATAAATATGATGGCTACAGAATGATATTTTAATATTGTTTTAATTTAAATTTCCCTAAAGATGATCCCCAGTACTGCAAAAAAAAAAAAGAAAAATAAATAAATTTCCCTAAAGAGTGCCACATTCTTCTCACATATTTACTAAGCCATTGTTTTTTAACTTCTGTGAACAGTATTTTTATAACTTTGCCCATATTTTTTACTAAGTTGTTTTCCTCTATATTGTTCTCTGTAGATGTACTCTCTAATTCCTGGGTACTTATCTTTTGTCAGCTTTATGCTTTGCAGATGAGTTCTCCATATCTGTTGCTTGTCTTTACCTTATTTACAGTGTTTTGGGATGAACAGATGTTTTTAATTTAATGAATTCAAATGTACCCACTTTTTTCTTTGTTCTCTTTTGTGCGGTTTTAAGAATGAAGATCTTTCCAAGACAAAGATTGTAAATGTAATGTCTTACACCTTGTTCCAAATGTTTGGAAGTTTTGTCTCATGCAGTTGGTATGTTGTGCACAAAAATTTAAAGTGTGCATTAGTATTTTCATCTCCAAGTGAATAATTGCTTTGAGGATTCTCCTTTTTCCTTAATTGAATCTTGACCTGTGAAGACTTATTTACCTCTTTTCATGATGTCATTACTATACACTTAACCTCTTGTGAATATCTCCCTTTCCAAATACTTGCCGCTGGATTTCTACTTTTTTTTCTGTGTACTGAGGATGTAAGCAGATACCTGCAGCAGCCACACAGGGACCCAAATAAGTAAAATGATCAAGATGAAGAGAATGTGTCTGGAAGAATAGAAAATATTGGGGGAAATAATGCACTGTGTATAAAAGATGAAGTAATTTTTGTAGAGATTGTCACATGTGCAAACTATGCAACCAGAATTACCAAATTTCTGATTTTTCAAATGTAAACCAGATTTTAAAGTCAACAGTCTGAAATGTTTAAGTGAATGTTGTGGAGATCTGAGGGGTGTATGGTCTGAGACAGTATCAAGCAAACTTTTTTTCTGCCTACCTATGGAAACTTATTTTTTTCCCTTTTTACCTATTCATGGAATCAAATACAAAGAATGAAACTGAAGTTTTGAGGGAAGACCCCAAAACTTGTGTCATTTTGCAATGTAACAAACTTTACCTTTGCCCATAGAACTAGTTCTTGTTTATTGAGAACATATGGTCTAATGGGTTTTAATTATTCCATAAAATACAGTCTTTATTTTGCTCCTTAATTAAATTAGGAGAGATTTGAGACCAGAACTCTTATTCTGATTGTCTTGGTTACTTTTCTTTCGTTGCTGAGACAAAATACCCAACGCCCAAATTTAAGGAAGGAAAGGTTTATTTAGCTTACAGTTTGTGGAGGTTTCAGTCCTTACTTGGCTGGTTCTGAGGCAGAATGGCACATGGCAGAGGGCAAACTGTTCACGGCAGCAGAGCACAGCAAAAGCCGCAAGCAAAAGGGAGGAATGGCTGCAAGCAGCCTCCTTTTCTCCCCTACATTGTAAACAGCCTACGCCCACCCAGGGGTCGTGAACCTCTCACACAATCTCCATGCCCTCCACTTTGGCAGGGTCAGGATGTTTACAAAGTAAGCACCCCAGCTTCCTGCTGAATCACTCAGTTAAACCTCCAGATTCCCCAAGTTGACACAATGTATCAACCATAACACTGATCCACAGAGAACCTAAAACAGGGGCATCTATAAGATTCGTGCTCAAAAATTGTGAAATAATGGAAACTTTCATAGTTACACTCAAATTTTTTTAATTTTTAATTTTTAATTTTTTAAACGTATAAAAGAAAAACACAAACAAAATGAAAACATTAACAAAAAGAGTGTAGCACAAGAGAAGTACAATCAAAATTGAATTACAGACAAAGTGATAGGGAAGTAACAATGGTTGTTGTATTACACATTGATAACTTCAAAGTGTATGCTCCTGAAATCACATATAGACATACAATCTTGATCAAACAACCAATCATGAACTGTTCCTTGCCATAAAGCAACATAAGTCAATAGTGGCACCATGTTAGCCGTCCTGCACATACACACATAGATACATATTTGTCCCTTTCTTCCTTTTCTCCTTCCCCTCATCCCATTTGCCCCCTACTTTTGAGCAGATTCCCTTCACACCTCCTGATTTATATTCCCACCTTCAAGTTCTTAGACCAGTGATACAATATGTTGCTTGCACACTGACCCCTAATTTATTTCACTTAGTTACCCTCATATTTTGAGGAAACAGTTTAGAGGAAATTCTATGACAAGATCAAAATGGCTTTGTACTAATTATGCATGTAAGAATATACATATATGCAGGAGGGCTAACATGGTTCTACTATTGTATTATATCACTTAATGCTAAGGAATAATTGATGATGGGTTATTTGATCAGTCTTGTATGTCTGTATGTGTTATCCTGAACACACACTTCGAAGATATCAATATACAAAGCAGCAACTATTGGTGGGTTTTTTTTGTTTTGTTTTGTTTTTTTCTCTTTGGTTTTTTGTTTTTTGTGTTTTTCTGTTGTTAAGAGGATTAATTGTCTGACCAATTTTGCATGTCTGTATCTGAGTTCATATACATACACTTCGAAGATATCAATGGATAAAGCAATCACTGTTGAGATCATGCCACCTTGTCTGTAGATCAGTTGTGACTGTACTATTTTTTATGCTAATTTGTGTCTGTGTGTTAATATGTTTTTGTGCTTTTATTTAAAAAAAAATTATGCATGTAAGGTCCTAAACCTATACTCACCTTAACAAAAAGGCAAATGAAGAAAACCTCTTCCTGAAGTCAAGACTGTACTGCTGTTTTCTGGGCTAAGATATGGTCACCTCCTGTGAGCTTAACTGGCAAGACCAGTTTCCTAGCCCTCCGAGAAGGAAGAGAGAAATACAGAGGTGTACAAAGGGCTTCTGGACCCATTGATGTCCAGGAGAGTAGTTTTCATCCAGGAGACTGAAGTCAGGTCCATATGCTTTTAGCTCACTCCTGGTTCCTAAGCTGCAGTCTCTTCAGCGCGTGGACAGCCCATGAAATAGACTAACAGCTTATTTCTCTCATGAAATCAGCCCTGACAGGCAACCAAACATTAGAGTCAAGCTCTGTGTATACCTTGAAAGCTTGCCTTTTAGATATTTCATTGATTTTCTTATATGCAAAGGGAGAAAAGTTCTAAGATCAACCTCAAGCTCAGTGTCGCAGAGGGTGTCTCAGAGTTGCTGAAAGTGCACACTTTGTATCCATCAAATGCATATTTGACTTCTAAACATACAACGGGATGACCTAAGTAATGTTACAAAAGCCCCTCTTAGCATTACCTTTGACAAGTGAAAAGTACAGATAATAGTAATTCTTATCCCCTCAGTTGCTCTGAAGTTCCAGGTAGATCACACTAAACAGCTCCTTCATATGACTGACACAGTTAGTGGGTATGAGAGGACTCACTATATCTAAAAGACCACATGCACTACCTACTTATTACAATTACAGGCTATTTCATTGTCCTATGCCAATTTCTGTTGGCATCCAAGCTCAGTGAAATATTCTTTACTTGCTACGTACATTTCCAAGTTCCCATGAGAGAAAAATACGCAGTCTCTTTTCTCCAAAAACATCCATAAGCCTATGTTTTGGAAGCTATAATTTCAATCCTACCTTCCTCATGATATAAACAGGCAAGGAGCTAAGGGATTTGCAAACAAGCTTGACAAACGTACATTCCCTGACAGACAGCAAATAACCACAGTGTCGCTGCAAGAATTTGTGCACAGGAGAGACCTAAAAACTGACAGGAGCATTCCTGAGTACTCGTGTCTGGGTATATGTCTTTGTTTGCCGGGTTTATAATTGCATCTCAGTGGCTGTTTTCCTACTGTTCAACCACTTTATTGATACATAACTTTAAAAGGCATGGAGTCCATTCTAAAATTCTTTATCTCACTTTCGTGTGTCTCTGATGGTCTTTCTGTGTGTATCAGGCTAAATTTATACAAATGTCCTTAAGAATGCACCAAGCCTGTGTTTATTTTCCTTTAGGTCAGTACTTCAGACTGTGTAGGTCTGTGGATCTCTTTTTCACAGGAGGTCCGTATCCAGGGGCATCTGTGCATGTTTGACTGTGAACCTGTTCATGAGAGCCTGGGATGCAGTCTGTGTGCTTGACGGCATGTGTGTGTGTATGTAGGCGTCAGCGATTCCTGAGCAAGTTACTATTAATCTCTCTGCACTTTCTCTACATGTGTGTCCACATCTGTTCCCAGGATTGTATGTTTGCATTGCAAAGGACAAGATAGAGCATTTTAACCTTAATTTTGTTATTTTTTCAAACAATCCTTGTAGTAAACACATGTCAATGATTTTAAACTATGTGCAGTTGTTTTTGTGGTTTTTTTTCATTTTGTTTGTTTTTCCCATGGAGATCCATGTCTTACTCCTCAAGTTGCTTTGAAGAGGTTGGTGAATTACCACTGCCTGGTTTTAAGTGACTCAAATCATGAAAAGTTTTAACTCTCCTAAAGGATTTAATGTGCATCTCTATACTGGTAAGGCGTTAGAGTGCTGCCTTTCCTCTGAAAACCTGCCACCTGCCTACCTTATATTTGACCTGAATTATATGACAAGTAGAGAGAAGTTAATTTGAACACTTTGTTGGATGTAAGAAAGAACTTATTCTCCCTACCCTTTCCTGGGGAGCAAGGAAGTGTCCCAAGAGACTGAAGCTCTAAGACAACAGCCCCTAAATGAAACTATGAAAACAATGTAAAGGAATCCCCATCCCACCCAGTCCTCCTCCCAGCCTGGCAACCACTTGTCTCTTTTTATGAGTATACCAGTGTAATTAAGCAGATGTACCGCTGCCTTTATTTCTATATAAATTTTTCAGAGCCTACGTGGGAATTTGGCAAAATCAAAGAGGATTTATTAGTATAATAAACAAAATGTTTAATCTTTTTTTTAAAAAAGAATGTGTGTTTTGCAACATTCCTTCCAGGAAAATCAGGCAAAAGAAAATAATCTTATTTGCATGTGGCATATAAAGAAGTCAACCTCATTGAAGCGGAGAGTATAAGTGGTTGACAATGCATAGGAAGTAGGGAAATAGGAGTGGATATAAAGGCATAAATTTTCAGTTACAAAATGAGGACTTTTCCATCCATAGAATAAAAGTCAAAGCATTGATGTGAAAATTCTCTTTGCTCTCTAAATTTCTCATAAGGGAACTATTATGTAAAATAAAGTATTCTTTAAAAGAACTCAAAACCCTAATAAGATGAGGTAGAGAAACACAAATGCACACACACACACACACACACACACACACACACACACACACATGCATGCACGCACACGCACAGATAGATAGAAGATATGTATATGAGTTAGTGTTTGTTATCCTGATTTAATGATACCTGCCCCTATCCAAGGGAAAAACATGATGGGAAACCTTAATACTATAATCCATCTGGGAATATCAGCAATGTTTTAAATTACATTGTAAGCTTCAAAACATAGATTAATTGAAGGGGTTGAGATGAATTAAAATAACTGCTACCATTTTAGGCCTGTCCTTATGCACTACCATTATGCATTATCTAGGGACATTATTTAGTATTATTATCTACCTAGGTGGTTTGGTTTGATGCAGTTATCATTTTATAGATTAGAAAATTTAAGACTCAAACTTATTTGCCTAAGGTAAAATTATTATCAGCAGCTAAATTAGAGAGATATTAATATTCCAAGATGGACTGGGTTCTCACGAAAGTTTAAAATACAGATACCAGAATTGTGGCTGGAGACACAGCTACAGAAATCAAGGCCTAAAGATAAAGTCACAATGGCCCAACTTACATACTTCCCTAAAGGATAAGCAGAATTGTAATTAGTATCGCCCAGTCCATTAAGTCCAGACATCCATGGGATACCCCCTTGGGTGACCAGAACACCTGGGCCCATCCTTTCTCCAAAATGTTCCTCTTTTAGAGGTCATAGATATGTTAAGGTTAATGATATGAGACATGCAACCTTGGTACATGCCCTGCTGCCCTAGTGGAGAAATATCAGCCAAGAGGCTACACTTGTAATCTTACTAGTTGATCATAGCTTGACCCACATTGTACCCATATTGTGATTTTGCTGTATAAATTACCCCTGACAATGGGCCTCAGGGGCAACTCACTCAGGACCCCTTCTGTCTCTCAGGAGCTATTCCTATTCCCCAATAAATCTTTCCTACTCTTACCCTCCTTTGTCCTTTGAAGTTCATTCTTTGATTTCAGGGAACATGAGCTTGGCACATCTTATACCTAGCAGGTTGGGAGCTGTATTTCTCCTACATCAAAATGACCAGTGGAATAGAATTGAGAGAACCTGTATTATTGATAACTACTTTTATTTAGCTACCACAGTACGAGGTGCTGACTAATCTCCCAACCAGTGACATACTGACTAACAGAACAATTACCAAAATGTTAGAGAAACTTGGGTGTGGAATACTTGAAACATATATGATCCACCATTTTTAAATACTGTACCATAGAACACCTAAGTAAAATACCGATATCTACTTACCTATCTATTTATCTATCTATTTGCTATCTTATCTATTTATCACCTGTATATCTATGCCTATGTCTGTGTTTATGTCTACATCTCTATCTACCTATATATATTCTTCATACACTTTGAAATGCTTTGAGATTATTTTACTTGAAATTTTTTAAAGCAGGAAAAATACATGACACACAGTTTTATAGATGCCCTTGAAACTATTAATTATGCTTCTGTCATTTCATAGGTTAGTAACAGGACAATAAATTTTTTTGTTTTAGTGTTAATACTATAATTATAGACCTTTTTCCTATGGTAAAGGGAGATAATTTATTGGTCCTTAGGTTTTGTCAATATTGAGTTTAATGCTATAATCAGTGCTGATTTTAAACTCTAGCCAAGCTGACACAGGTGTTGCCAATCATTGACCTTCTAGGGGGATGACAATACCTTGATGACCTTGAGGTCCTTAATAATTCTGAAAAACTGGATACTGGCCCAGATAAGCTTAAATCTCCCAGCTGTAAAAGAAGGTTGTTGAAACTAAGGAGAGAAGCAAAGGCCAATGATTAACCTTGCCCAGAGGACACCACTGAAGAATAGACATTAATGAAGGGGTCTTCATACTAGAGACAAACCTTTCCACTACAATCAGCCTGCAAGCCTCAGCACAGAAAACAAGAACAAACAAATGAACTCTAGAAACACGAGATGACAAGCCAACAAAATGTCTACAAAATTCCCCAAATCCCTCAGAGCTGATCCATGTGGCATCAAAGGGCAGGAAGTCAAAAGACAGACACTGAAATTATTCAAAATCATATCAGAGGAGATAATAAAACAGGTTAATAGGCATTTGGCAAGCTCACAGAAGGTATAAAAATAAGATATTTTGGTGAAATAAAAAGATCAGTGAGTCTGGAGAATACACTAATAAAAGATTGATGAGCTGAACCAAACAATGCAAAATATACATGATCAGCATAGAAATGAATTAGAGTCCATAGAAAGGCTTGAAACTGAAGTTTAGGAGATTAAACATTCTTCAGAATGTATTGGTAGCAGAAATTTCAATGGAGGACAGACTGTTAGAACTGGAGAACAGGGCCCTTCCCATTGGCCCACTAATGAGAGACACATTAACAGAAGCAAGAGAACATGTGACTGGATTCATTAGCTCTTAGATGACTCCTCTAAGAACACTAATCTGAGATGAATTGAAATAAGTGAAAAATCAGAAACCAGCACACATGGCATGAAACCTTGTTTACTGAAATAATTGCAGAAAGCTTTCCAAATATAGGAAAAGAATTTAACATATAGCTAAGTGAGATATAAAGAACTCCAAATAGCCATAACCAGAAAAGAACCTCTCCATAACTATCAATCAAAATCCAAGGGATCCACACAAAGGCAGACTCTTTAAATGTGGTTAGAGAAAAACCACAAATCAATTATAAAGGAATACCTGGTATAATTATAGCAAAATATTTTCAAGCCCTTACAGGCCAGTAGAGCCTAGAGAGAAATATGTGAAACCCAAAAACAAGAACAAAAATAAAACAAAAGCAAAAAAATAAAATAAATATCCTACTGCAACACAGGCTGATATACCTTGAAGAATAACTTTTCAAAATTCATAGATAAATAAGATATATTTCATGATAATGAGCACCTAAAGAAATTTATTATGAACAAACCAACACTCTGAAAGAAATTTCAAGGATGCCTGAGAAAGAAGCAATGGACCTAGCAATGGAAATAAAGGCCTAAGAACATGAGTGCAACAAGTACGGTGAACATTTAAGGAGACCCAAAAGGCAAGGACTCAGCAACATGAAAATACGACAATGACAGGAATAAGGCAGCAACTAGGGTCTCAGTTCTCAATGCTCAATGGTCTCAGTTCCCCAATTCAAAATCTACAGTCAAAATGGATCAAGAAACAAAATTCAATGATATGTTCTATGGAGAAATACATTTAACACAAAAATAAACAGACGAAAAGTCAAAGGGTGGAAAATAGTATTGCATGCCCTGGGAACACAGCCCCCCACACACAAAGCCAATGTAACTAACATAGATCCCATTGAAGTTGGATGTTATGCCACAACTGAAGGAAGTGATAAAGAACATCACTAAACACTTCTGAAAAGAACCATCTAACAGGAAGAGATAACAACTGCTAACAGATGCGCACCATACAGTAGCACATAGCACTTTATGAAACAAGCACTACTAGACATAAAAGATCAGCTAAGAATAAGCATAAATATAGTGGGGAATATCAACGCCCTATTATCGCAAATAAACAAATGAAATAGGCAAAGAAATCAAAAAAGAAATATCAAATTTAAACCAAACCTTTGGACAAACAGAGTTTTCTATCTACATAGTGTTCTGCCCACCCACAACAGAACATGCATTCTTCTCAGTAGCATATAGAACTTTATCTCAAAATAGATTGTATATTAGCCAATAAAGTAAACTTCTGTAGATGTATAAGAATTAATATTATGCCATGCATATTATCAGACCACAGTGCAATAAATCTACAAATCACTGACAAAAGAAAATGCAGACATTATGCAGATGCATGGAAACTAAAAACTACACTATCAAATAAACAATAGGTTACAGAAGAAATCAAGAAAGACATAAGACCATTTCTAGAACTAAACAATAAGGTTAGCACAACATACTGGAACTTACAAAAAACAATGAAAGGCATCCTGAGAGAGAAGTTTATAAATGTGAAAGGAGGGAGCCCATCATCCAGCAATGCACCTTGAGGTCCTAAAAGTATAAAACAAGAACAACCCAAAGCCAAAGCCAGTAAAGGAAGGAAATTATAAAGCTCAGAGCAGAAATCAATGAAAATGAGACAAATAAGTTAATACAGAGAATTAATGAAATGAAGAGCTGGTTCTATGAAATAAAAAAATGACAAATTTTTAACCAATCTAATAAAAAGGAGATTAAAGGGCCAAGTCAATTCAATTAGAAATGAAAATCAAGGAATCACAATTAACACTGCCAAAATCAGAAAGATAACTAACAATTACATTATAATCTTGAATACCTATAATTTGAAGAATTCAGAAACATATATGTATATATATAGATAGATAGATATAGATATAGATGATATAGATATAGATATTAACATCAATGCACCTCAAAATTTTTAATGAATTTGAAAGAAAAAGAATACACTCAAAGATTTTTTTCTGGAAATGGTCATTATCCTGATACCAGTATCAGACAATTCAAAATCTCTTTTCCACCCAAAAAAGAGAACCAAAGACCAATCTCTTGAATGAATAGGGTGCAAAAATACTGAATGAGTCACTGATAGAAAGAATTCTATGGATCATCAAAAAAGATCACACATCATGACCAATCAGGTTTCATCTCAGGAATGATAGGATGGTTCAACATACACAGATTAGTGGATGGAATACATTCCATAAACTGGAGCAAGGACAAAAATCACATGATCATCTCAGTAGATGCAGAGAAAATGTTCAGTAAAACTTAATATCATTTCATCATAAAAACAGTCAAAAAGTAGGTATAGAATTACCTGATAAAAGCTACTTATGACCAACCTACTGCCAAGATCAAGTTAAATGGGGAAAACCTGAAAGCTTTCCCTCTAAAATCAGGAACAAGACAAGGATATCCACTATCAGCATTCATGTACAGCATATATTCAAAAAACTCACAAGAACAATTAGACAAGAAAAAGAAATAAAATGGGTCAATATAGGATAGGAAGTAGTCAAATTATCATTATTGGCAAATTACTTGACTCTCTACCACAAGATCCCCAAAAAATTTCTGAAAAGAAAGCAAGAGATTTCAAAATTAATAACTTAATTAAGAAATATACAAAGTTACAAAATCAACACAAAAAATTCAATAGTATTCCTTTACAATAATAATGAAACCCCTAAAAACAGAAATTAGGAAAAAAAATACCATTCATGATAGTACCAAAAATTTTAAATATTTTTAAATTTTAAAAACACAAACAAATGGAAAAGTATCCCTTGTTCCTGCATAGACATAACCAATATAGTCAAAATAGCCATACATTAAAAATTGCTATATAGATATATGAAAATCCAATAAAAATTCCAACAGCATTGTTCACAAAACTGGGAGACATAATCCTAAAATTCACATGGAACTAGAAGAGAGACAAATTACCAAAAGCAATCCTGGATAATAAGAGCTAAGTGGTAGGCATCACAATCCTGGATTTGTAATTATTCTATAAAGTTACAATGCTAGAAACAGCATGGTTTTGACACAATAACAGACATGAAGATCAACGGAATGCCATAGAAGATGTAGAAATACCCCAAGCTTATTCATGTATTTGTTTTCTGACAAAGGGGCTGACAATGTACAGTGAGAGAAGTATACAATTTATCACAAATGTTGCTTGAGAAACGTGCTATTTACATGCACAAGATTGAGTCTCCAAAATTATTTCTCACCATGTACTAAACTAAAATCAAAATGCTAAAAAATAATTTGACCTGAACTTATAGGCATTGATAATGACTTTCTGCACAGAAGCTCTCTTTCATAGCAAATAGTACTGAGAATCAATCAATGAAATATCACATTAAAAAGCAGCTGTGCAGCAAAACATAACAACTAATAGAGTCAAGAGACAACCTACAGACGGGCAAAGTGCTTTGCCAGCTCTTCCTCAGGCAGAGACCATAATGTTAAGTGAGATACATCAGACACACATGGTTCTCTTAGGTGAGAAACCTAATGCACAATCAGCAAAAAGGAAGTGAAATAATAGAAATCAGGGAACTGGGTCAAGGGGAAGGGATGAAAAGATTGAGGGAAGAGGGCGGGAGGGAAGGGATAAGGGAGCATAAGAAGGAAATGAGTTTTCTTTTCACTCTGTTGGTGATTCCTTTTGCTGTGCAAAAACTTTTCAATAAATGAGATCCAGTTGTTGATTCTTTGAAGTATTTCCCATGCAGTTTGGTTTTTGTTCATGAACTCTCTGCCTACCCCGATGTCTTCAAGATTTCTACCTACTTTCTCCTCTAGTAGATTTAGTGTTTCTGTTTTAATATTTAGATATTAAATGTTATACATGCAATATAACAAACATTGTTGTGTTCCTATCATCCTGTTTTGGAAATTCTGGATCACTTCCAACGTTCTTTTTATTATTTTTTATTCTCTTTTTTAACAAATTGAGAAAGAAGGAATTGGGATGTGCTATGTACATGTAGCACTCTGCACAAGCAAGGTGAATATTACGTGTTGCAAAAATGTACCAAAAATAAAAAGACGGGAATCAAGAGATGGGCAGAGAGAGGAGTGAGGAAAGGGAAAGTGGGTAAAAACAAGTAGGGTACATTCGTGATTGCCAGAGGCTGGAAGAGAAATGTATGTGGAAAGAGGTTGTTCAGCAAGTGCAGCAGCCCAGTTACAGAGCAAAAGGAATCCAGAGTTCCCTGCACTGTGGGGTAAACCCAGTTACTTTTGTGTTGTGTGCCTTAAAATCAGTAGAAGACAGCATTTTGGAATGATCTCAGTACAAAGAAATTACAAATGTTTAAAGCGATGGATGAATGATCTAATTCAATCATTGCACAATGTATTCATTAATTGAAACATTTCATTATACCCCATAAGTACATGTTATTAGTATATGTCAATCAAAAATGAAATAAAGTTTGCTAAGATGTAGTAGCAGTCCCTGCTTTTTTTACTGGGTGATAAACATTTTTGTTCCACTCTCTCACAGGGTGACTAACTGCTCAGCCAAAAGGATGTGGCTTTCAAACGTGCCAGAATTATATCACCCCTGAAGGACCACTCCAGCCACCTCTCCACTAAATCCTGCTCCTAGGAAGGGGCCTCCTCAGAACACTCTTTGTGGGTGAAGGCTGGTTGGATCTTCTTGAGGATACAAATTTGAAAACCCAGAAGAAGCCCTTCATTGCTGGAAGCATTGCATGGCTTCAAAATTTGAAGCTACAATCCTCCAAAACTGGTTAGTCCTTCTTCACACAATTATTTATTTTATGAAAACTTTACTTTTATCATATTCAAGACATGTTCACTGTAGGAGAGAAAGATGTAGAGAGTATGATTAGCTTAACTCTTACCAGAGACCAGAGGGTCAGGACCGCTGTGCACTGCTTATAAGAGGTGAGACACTTGTGGACCAGACACAGGACACTATAATGAGGTCATCAGAAATAAATAATCCAGGCAGAGAAAAGTAATTACGAAGTGATTTGGATACTTTCATATAATTAAAAAAGAACACCTACCACAATACTGGTTCCTGTACCCTCTGTGAAAACCTTCCAAAAAGGCTGTAGCTTACAAAACTACGGAACAATCAAAGCTCTAAGAACCAGTATGAATAGTATCAGAAAAGGTGATTGTTATTGTTATTTATTCTGCCAATATGTTATTTTGATTGACATGTACATAATATCCATATTTTGGGGTCTAATGTAATGTTTTGATTCATGAATACATGGTGTGCTGATGGGATTCAGTTAAGTAACATATCCATCATTTTAAACATTTATCATTTATGTTGAGATCACTGCAAAGCACTCTATGCTGCTTATATACTCTGCCAATATTTATTCTTCCTAGTTGTTCCTCCCTTTCTTCTTTCTTTGGAGGCTTCATTAGAACAGGAAAGAGCCAGGCTGATTAAGAGAAGCTGGAAAATCCCCTTTAAAGTTCATGGGAAAATGGGCAGGAGAAATCCTGAAAATCTCACATCTATAATTTTTATTCAGAACATTAAATAAAATACAATGTTTGATCCAGTGTAGGTTTGTTTCTAAAGCCTCATTTTCAACTTTCCTACAGGTCGCACAATAGATTCCCTGAAACACACCCACGTGCATTTGAAAAGCCTGTTTTCTTCTCTGTGTGTTTCTCTTTTTTCCTTTCAAATAGTACATTACCCTCACTTAGTGCTGAACTACCAAGAAAGAAATAGAAATTTGAACCCAGGGACTATAAAACTGGGGGGGGGGGTTCTTTATATAAAAGTGCTGATAGTTGTTTAAAGAACATTATTAGCTCATTTATTTTAATGTTTCATTTCTTGTTTAGGTTTGCAATACCTGTGGGATATAGGAAATAAATGCTGTTGTAAACAAGTTTCATTCAGTAAACCTTGATCCATTTGCTCTTTTCTGAATGACACTGAAAGAAATCCATCCCCCCAGTACCTCATTTCCCCATCATCCCAGTTCAACGTCCCCAGCTGACCTTCAGTTGTGAGTCACAAAGTGCTTTCAAATAGAAGCAAGTGCTTCTAGAATCTTGGGAGCTTCCCCTTCCTACTTCATCAAGACCAAAATTTGACCAGGGCTTGGATAGCTTCCTATTGCATGGAAAAGAAGGAAAAACTTATTTTTGGGAAAGAGGAAACCACCCACTGGAAGAAACTAAGACAATTGACTGAAGTGTTCTGAGTATTTTCCAATAGGCCTTCCTTCAATTTGTGGCTCACTCTCGCCAGCTGTCTGACCTTAAACAAGTGACTTTATTTCAGCAGACCAGCTTCTACATCTGTGATCCGGAGTTTATAATGGCATGGTCTTCACAGTACCTTTGTAAGGATTTGATAAAGTGATGATTCATAGGATATCTAGGCAAAGTTGTATGCTTCACTATGGATTCATCTCCGACAATGATAATGTAAGGAGAAACACCACCGAAAGTTCTCGTGGGCAAGGGACTGAGAGACGGAGGTAGGGAGGAGGGAAGCCAGTGGAAGGGAAAGGCAAAGTGATTGGATGTTCTAAGTCCATGTAACAGCTCTTCAGGTGAAAGCTATCATTCTGTACTGCAAAGAGACACGAATTAGTTAAAAAGGATTGAGATATTTTTTTTTATAAAGAAGATCTTAAGTACGCCTTCTCAGATGAATGGCATATTTTCTTGAAAATGTATCAAGTGTATTTACTGTGTGTGATGTAGATGAAGATAAGAGAGGGGTGGAGTTAAAATGTAAATAAGTTGAAACATTATGGAGAATACAATATGGCACGCAGGAGTTTATCACAGTATACATTTTACGTGTTTAAAATATTTCATAGTTAAAATAGTAAAACAAATGGAAAAAAACAAACTCTTGGGATGATGGCCTCTAGGGCCATGGGAGAAGTAAGAAGTTTGCTAAACTTGGATTTTTTTAATGCACACATTTCTTACTCTTTGTCTAGATGTAACCTATTCTCATCCTTGTCTTTATCTCTGCCAGAACATGTTGTGTATGTGTATGTGCTTTCAAGGAGCTCTTTAAATATACCTGGCAATAATATTTCCCCTTGGACAAGGGGGAGATGGAGTTAGTAGAAGAAGCCTGAAAACCCAAACTCTTATTAACACAAGAGCTGCCCACATGCCACTGACTGCCAGATTGCCACTCATCTCTACATTACTTTTTCTTTTCTTTGTTTTCTTTTATTTTGTTTTCCTGAGACCTTTGAGAAAAGGAATCCACTGAAATACACTGAATGTACATTGTCCTGTTTTCAAGGAGGCCACAGGAACTACAGGAAAGAAATGAAAACTCTGTTGAAGATAAATATGACAGCATCTTCCTCTCTCCTTCTGGAATTAGCTTTGAAACAATTTAGTTTTCCTTTTGTAGACCAAAAGTATACTATAGGCTGGGAGCCTCAGTGCCCTTGAAACAGGAAGTACTAACCAACATGAAGGTATAGTTTCTCGAGAGCTGGATACTTCCAAGCCAATCAGTAGAGATGCTGATATATATGACTATGAGAAAGCCTTTAGGTCTCATGTTGTGTGATTCACAGTTTGCTAGATATAAGTCCTTTCTGGGAAAATTATGAGAAGAATTAATTATAAGGAGAACTTTTGGACAGGGACATGAAGAAGAAGACATACAAAAGTGAGGCTAAATATGCCTTGACCTTTGGGGTAAGTATCTGCTGCTGTATATCAAATACATTCAGACCTAAAAACATAGATATTTCCTCATAGTTGCTGCACAACAGGAATCTTGAGGAAGCTCATCTAAGTCCCTCTGATGCAAGCTCACTTATAACACTGTCACGAAGCTGGTAACAAGGGCTGTGGTCACCTCAAAGTCACCTGAGGGAGAAACTCCTTTTAAGCTCCCTCACAGGACCTGTGTCAGTATGGAACTTAACCCAGTCTGTTGGACTAAAGCTTTCAGTTCCTCCCTGGCAGCCTTTCATGGAAAGTTATGAAAATAAATTTAATTCTTTGTTTCATCAGTGACTGTCTCCCTTTTATTTCTGAAAGGACCAAAAAGTGCAAGTTTATTGTAAAACTGTGCTTAAACTATTTCTCCTTGGAGGATCTTGTACATCGCTGCTCAGGGCTCCTCAGTGCAATCCCAAAGCTGGCGACCTCTCTAAACCTCCGCCTGTTCAACAAATCAACTGAAAAGATCTATCTGTGGGAAGGTCCTTGCCTCCTCATGCTAGGTTATCTGTCCTTGTGATTCAATGTCATGTAACTCTATGCATCTACATGGCACTGATCCACTACAAAACTGATGATCATTCAACATATAGCTATGAGAAACTGTAAGCTTGATGTATACAGGGACCGTTTCTCTTTTACTTCCTGTTAGATCTTCAGGGTAAAGTAAAGTGTGAATATCTAGTAAACACACAACACACAAAATTGTTTACACAACCATGGATAGCATACTGAGAAGCACACTATTCTGAATAGCAGGTGTTTAGATTCCATTTTGCCTCTTACTATCTATGGACTAAAACAAAATGTTAGAAACAAACAGACAAAAACCTTCTCATTGGGTCCTGACTATTTAATGAGCTTGAGAAGTATTTATATGTCCAGAGAGCCAAAAATGTACATTACCAGACCTTACAGTGTGTCCAAAATATTTCAAAGAGGTTACAATTTCAAGGCTTACCCCTTTACTGGTGTGTTTTGTGGGTCTGATCCCTGTATCGCTGAAACATGTCTCTTATTTAGCCACCCAAACTGTGAAAGTATCAGTGAGAGCAAGAAGAACAGAGGTGAGATGATGAGCAAGTTCCTAGCCCTGGCGGCACTCTGTGTGGCCTATCTGAGGAGGTATACTCACTGAAGGAGAGAGCTTTCCTTGGGAAGAAAAGGCCCAGCTGCTGGGATTTCTTTGACCTTGCGTCATGACCCTTGTGCAGATGGTCAGGACATCAACCTCCTATTTTATTAAGAAAAATAAAGGACAGCTAGGTTTGGTGGCTGATGCCTGTAATCTTAGTGCCCTAGGTGGCTCAGGCAAGAGGATCACAACTCAAGCCCAGCCTGTGCAACTTAGCAACTTAAATTGAATCTCATCTCAAAAATAGCATAAAAGAACTGTGGAAATAACACAGTGCAAAGGTGCTGGATCCAGCACCATTACTAACACACACACACACACACACACACACACACACACACACACTAAATAAATGCAAACAAATGTGATATCAAAATTCACACACAACTAACCTTTTCTCAGGGTTTCCTGGATTTCTGCTTTAAGGAAAAGACATCATCCATGACATTAGGAGATATGTAGTTCACTTTCTGCTCCCTAAAGTGGGTGGCTTGGATGAAGTCATCTTTAATCTCTGGGTGTTATTTGTTCTCTTGTAGCTCTGATTGGCTGATTTCCTTCCACTCACAATCTCATGGTTCCTGCTTCCCTAACAGCCTCTTGTGAGGAGGTACACTTCTGACATAAACTTGTCTTTAGTATTTCTCACCCACATTTCCCTTCAAGGCAGAATCCCATTCAGACACAGCAGAAGTCACATAAACCCAGCCTCCAGGAAGTTCTTTACTGGGAATGATCTATCCACCTCTTCCCTGTGTCCATGGGGTGAGCCACAGACCCACTTAGCCTGAATCCCTGTTTTCCCAAAAGCACTCACTTTCTTGCCTCTATCAGAATCTGGTAAGGACGGACTTTCTGAAGGTCACTGCTTAGCAAATACTTACACCAGACGGGATCAGGCACATTCAGGTTGGAATGGCCATGGACAGCAAATACTTGTAGAAGACATTGAAAAGTAATAGCCGTATGAGTGACAGGGGATCCGAGTGGCAATGGCCCTCTTCCTCCCCTTTGGCTCTGTGACTGTGCCCCAGCTGCACTCCTAAAATTTGAAAGGGTCCAGGTCCTCCCCGGAGGGTAGTTGCCCTGCACCATATGCTTTCACAGCAAGGTTTAGTTTTAGCAAAGTCAAGATAGGTAAACAGATGTGTTCTATGATTTACAAAATTAAGACTACTACGAATTTTCTGAGTTTTCCAAATTTGCAACCTAGGGATACACAGCTCAAGACTCTGTAAGTGACACAAAGTACTACAAAATTATAAGTTTCTCATAGTCCCTTTCTGTCCCAGTTCTGTCATCCTTCCTTCCTTCCTTCCTTCCTTCCTTCCTGCCTTCCTGCCTTCCTGCCTTCCTGCCTTCCTGCCTTCCTGCCTTCCTGCCTTCCTGCCTTCCTTCCTCTCTGTCTCCTTCATAAGAACACAAAATCCTCAGTTTGTTCTTTTTTTGTTTTGTTTTCAAATATTGCCAAAAATGAATACTTACATTTTATCATAGAACCTTCGTTTTTCTGAATCTCTAAACTCTTTCCCTGCACCATCTCTGTTATTTGGTACGTGTTTTCACTTCACCTACTCTCTCTGCAAACATTAGGAGACACGATTCATGATGTTTATGTTATAAAGGAAAATGTGGAGACAGAGACTGAGGCTTCTTACTGTTTTCAGCTTAGCTGATTTGAGTAAAATGTCCCCAGGTTGTGGGCATTAGGAGGGATGATTTGCAAGGACCGGGCTCAGTATACAGTTCTTCAAGCCTAGAGGACTCTCATAGCCTAGGAGCTCTGCTTGAGAGCCTTTCTCCATGCCCGGAAGTTAGCTCTTTGAGATCTGTTTCTCCATTGTATATATTTTAGGAGTTAAAGAACTACAAAATATTCCTTTTAATTCAGATAATAAGAAGATAAAATGGGAAGGCTGGACTCACAGACAGACACCTGAAACATATCTCAAATGTTTCTGAAATGCTACCTCAAGGGAAAAAATTAGCTAGGTAGTAATTAAATGCACACAAATTTATGAAAATCATTATCAGATCCTATCAGAGAAATAATAAAAAATTTAATTTGATAAAAACAATTGAAAAAGATCATGGGCAGAGAGCATGATCTCCTTTCCTTCTTGACATGAGTGTTTCCCACTGCCCTGCTGGCCTTCTGTGATGCTAATGGCAGCAGCTAAAGAATCTGTTTGCATCACAATGACATGTGTGATATGAACCCTAAAGACAACATGCTGGGCTGGGGATATAGCTCAGTGGAATAAGCGCTTGCCTAGCAAGCGCAGGGTCCTGAGTTCGATCCCCAGTACCGCAAAAAAAAAAAAAAAAAAAAAGACAACATGCCATTTGAAGGAGCAATAAGTGGGGATTTATCTTAAGGAAAAAAATAACAAAAAGAAAAATCAACAAAAACAGAGCAAAAAATCTAGCAGTACTCCACATGCCTGTGAAAGCTTTTAAGTAAGTTCAGAATGTGAGCTCTGTAAAAGACTGTGTAGCCAAAGAAACTGAGGTCTTTGAAGAATTGTATGGATGCTTCAAAAATTAGCATTAAATGATCAGAGCAGGAAAAGCCCTTAGGAATAGTAAGGTCAGCTTTATTCAGGGTGCACAGCATCAGCTTTGGAACTTGCCCTGCATGCAGCAAGACCTGCGCTTGCACTTGCTCCTTCAAACCATGCGGCAGCCCAGGCTTAGTTGCCCTGCTTCTCTTGCCAATGCAAGCTCTTTGGCAGCTCATCGTCTGTCTGAGCTTCTGAGATACCAGCCGATATGCTGTTGCTGTCTCTCCACATGTCTAATGAAAGGATCTCTTCTGTTGCCTGCGGTCCTGACAAGCTGGAATAGCAAAAGAACAGTCCAAAACAGGAGTGTACTGCTGGGCAGTACCAGGCACCACAAACCACAGCCCCTGTACGCATACAAGCCTCTCTGCTGGATAAAAATCACTGATAATGAAAGGTCAAAGAAAAGCTGCACTAGACAGAGTTAAAATAGGCAAGAAAAACTTTATTCAACGCTGTCACAATAGTGCAGAGACTGCACAGAACCACTCACTGAAAAGAAAGGCAGGAGGTCGGGCTGAGTTAGTGGAATGGTACTGGAAGACTGCCAGGAAGAGATTCACCTTTCTGTTTGTGAGTGATGCTTACTGGTTAGGGTTCTACATCCAGACACAGAGGAAGGGGTATCCCTGCTATTTTTCCTGATTGCATTTCACAGGAATGAGTCTAAGGTTGATGACAAATATATTCTAGGTTGGTAAAGGGGGCAACAAATTGAGAGAAGGTTTACATTTATACCTCAAGGGGACAGGGAAAGAGTTCACAATTGCAAGTTTTTCTGATCATCTAGAAAAGAGAGGTCACGGATCTATAATCAAGAAGCAATACATGTATACTTCATCAAACTGAAGAAAGTAGTGAGGCAGTCGCAGTCAAGAGAAAACCTCTATGAGAGGATATCTGACTAGGATCACATCTATCTGGGAGTCAGAGGAGGGTCCCATTTTCTGGAACTGCTACGTATCAGTAATGCTAGCTTTGTTTCATCAACTTAATATACAATTTTAATGGTGTTGCAGGTGCATTATAGTATGGTCATTCCTTATAGGCTATATCTGTCATAAGTCATGTGAAATTAGACTCTGGGAAGTGAACTCTCTGGCAGAAATTTGTATGTGAGAAATTTCATAGTAGTTTTTGGAGTCCACACTGTAAGAGAGGGAAGAAAACGAGGATGGATAGAAATGTGGGCCCTGCAGAGCTATCCCTTCTCTGGATGAGGTACCAGCCCCACCCAGCCTCACCTGAGGAGCCTGTCCCCATGAGGGTGGCCTGGGCTGCCTGAAGCAGCTTTCTTCAGTTGAGCACAATTCCAAGAAGGATTCAAAGTCAGGTGCAAGTGTCAGTGACCACCACTCTTGGCCATAGAAGGAATGGCAGGGTTGACTTTAGAAAGAGAGATGATAAATTGCACCCTGAATAAGATCTAAACTCCATACCTCACCTCAAATACTTCTTCCTTAAAAGCCCATCTCGAACATCCAATGTAACACATTCCATTCGGGATTTCATAATTATAAACTAAGTTTTAAAATTTGTAAGTTTCTCATCACCAGAAACTATCATGTTTCTCTGTGTGAGTGTTTGTTGTATCCCTTTTTGCATCTGGAATGGCAGTTCCACACATACAAGGAGCCTTATCTGTCATGTTTGTTTCCATATTCACAAACAACAGAGTCCACAACTCCAAGAGTAATATTCAATAAATAGTAATGTATTAGATCATCTCTGTTCCAATAATTAGAAAGTTTGGTAAGAGATTCTTGACCTTGCCTCATAGAAAGCCCATCCTTGAAAGTTTTTACTGGGAGAGCATCTTTCTACAAGCAACTCTTATTCAGTCAAGGCGCAGGGTTTTCTGTATGGGGGAACTGGCCAGAGGTGTATATGAGATGGATATGCAGATAAGGGACCTTTGGGGTCAGAAGCCTGAAACCTCCCAAGATGCATGGTCAAGATTAAAAGATAACGTACAGTGCTGTAAGTCCACATAGGATCAAATCACATCCCTAAGGAACGTGCCCTGGTCCTTTTCCTTCCCAGGCTCCACCCAGCTACTGAGACTGGCCTGAAAGTCAGTCATGCAGTGCACCACCTTGTCCTTTCCCTGCCATTGCCTTGTCCCTTACACTAATTCCTGCACAGACGTCCTTCTTTTGCCCTTGATCCTTGCATCTTGGACTTATGAATAAAAAGCCACAGAAGTTTTAGATCAGAGATTTTTCTCTTGAGACTCTCTCATGCTGCGGGTCTCAGTTAAGGCAGCTCCTCTGGGCCCTGTTAGAGTTTAAACTGGACACTGACTCCGAGTAATCCCTCACCCTTGTGCTGCACCCTGGTCATGAGCTGTGACATTTATCCAATTCTTTTTTCTCTGTGGCACTGGAAATAATTCTAGAAATTCACCTGGTGCTCTGTAAGCATTTGTTGGACGGAGAAATAAATGCATAATCTAATAAATTGAGCACTTTTTTTTTTGCGGTACTGGGGATCGAACTCAGGACCCTGTGCTTGCTAGGCAAGCGCTTATTCCACTGAGCTATATCCCCAGCCCCTCCAAATATATATTTTCTTGAAATACTATCAATCTATCGTTAAGCCCATGCCTACTTCATGCCCAGTACTCAGGCTGATGGCTTACTAAGTTCACATAACATCCCTAGCAAGTGACTGTTAGATGACCCATTTCCTAGACCGGGGTGCTGACTCTCAGAATGTAATGGATGACATTGACAATATTACCTAAAATGCTTTCATCTTCTCTGATGTAACAAATCTTTCTATTTTATTCACCTTCACAATCATCCAGTGGACATGAAGAGACTCAAAGAATAAGACACTTTTGCAAGGCTATAGTGCTAGCACTTAGGAAAGGCAGCATTTAGTTACTACCAGATCTCTCCTCTAAACTCTAGAAAGTGAAATGAAAAGGTAAAGGAAACTGTGCAATCTGAAATTTAGAGACGTAGAGTCCCTGGCCCAGGAACATACCTTGGCAAGTAAAAGAAAATGTCAATCTAGCATGTTTCACTCCAAAGTGCACGCCATTACTACCAAGTTGAAAGATTTATTTCATTAATTTTAAATGAGGACCTGAGTATATTGTGATTGAGGACACTAGCTTTACCAGGATAAAGTCCACATTGCCCCTCAGGCAAATGGGCAAACTGTCAGTGGTGCACTTGGCCGGGTCACTCTTGCCCACCAGTAGACTTTCCAGCATTTTCTGCCAAAGGTTCTCCCTTCTTTCCAACCCCTGTATGAAACCACCTTAACTGCAGAGCCTGCGCCTGCCGTACTGCAAGGCTGACACGGTCTGTTTGTGTCCTCAGCACCTACCAGGACCCGGAAACTGCCTTAAACTGCATCTGCTAATGCGCTGCTCTGAGAACGTTACGGAGGTGTTTTCACGAGTGCATGCTCCTTCTTCCCTCTTGTATATCCCTGTGAAGCAGGAAAAAGCACTTCATGGTTTCTACACTGGGCTCCACGGAGCCTGATTCAATTCATGCATAGTTGGGTTAATTATTTCAAGATAGCTATTTCCCTCTCCTCGAGGAGCAGATGCAAATGCATGGTGAAGACAGAAGACAAGGAGTGAAAAAGAGAGAATGAATAGTTGCAAGCTCTGAACTTGTGGGAATCAAAAGCTATTTTTTTTGTACCTAGAATCAAACTCAGGACCCTGTGCTCATCAGGCGGGCACTGCACTGCCAGCACTACAAGAACTGCTTTCAGACCCGACACTGGGTAGAAAAGGTGGCATGCGTTGGGAAGATTCTGACAACGTCCCAGAGGAGCACACCTCTTCCACTTTAGAGGTGGACAACATAGGACAATCAGGGTGAAGAATAACATCCATACTGAGCTTCAATATATGGCAGTGATTGGGCATTTGGATAAGAAAGGAAACTGCGACGGACAGATAGACACGGCCAGAGACACACTGGCCCTGATGGGGGAATGGCAGTCAGATACAAGGAAGAGGGAAATGGCCCATTGAGTTGGGGTACTGGATCCAGGAATGCATGCAAAGTGAAAAAAAAAAAGTTGAAAAGGAAGTGGAATCTAGATGCGAGGAGCTAGGACATCATGACTTAAAGCTCACAGTCTAATCTGCAGACAGTGGGAAACCACAGGAGTTCAAAGTGTCAAAGAATAACATGATCAGCAATGTGGTTTGGGAAATTTCAACTGCTTCACCATTGACAATGGATTGAAGGAGGAACACACCACAGATGGGAAAACTAGTTCCAGAGCCATTAAGGAGGAGAGAAGGAAGAATCAAAGGATGAGGGCACAGCAGAGGGTTATAGAGGCTCCAGAGAGGGCAGCTCCATGGATTTTTACACAAAGCCCAGAGGCAAGGATGAAGGCAGGATTTAAAGACAAAAATGTCTGGTGACAGAGCATAGGGACTAGGATTTTGTAGACGTTTCCTCTGTTCCACGAAAAATGAACACATGGTTCAGGCCTTATTTCACTAAAACTTTTGAACAACTGCTGTGAAGTTGATGGCACCAATGAGAACAGATATTCAAAGCTATTGGTATCATTTTATTGTTACAGTAACAAAAACAACCAAAAGGTAAAATAATTCATTCAAGTGCACTTAAATAGCAAGAAGCACAGCTAGGACAATTATCCCATGAGTTTTATCTGCACAGCTGCAGTGCTTAACCATCAGGCCTTATTGGAGTTTTCAACACAGAAAGGGTAAAGAGACCTCATCAGGTATGCTGAGTGTTAAGAGTGATTGGACGCAGAGAGATCCCTACATCACCCTTCAGGTGCCAGAAAGCATTAAACAAATTCAATGAAGAACACACAGTAACAAAACATTCCCATTTATTGAAAGATAATTCTTCCAGGAACTACATGATCTTTATATTTTCTCACTGAACCTACCTAACTACCTTATGAGGTAGGTAATATTACTACACCTTACTTTTTATAGAATGAAGAAACAGAGGTTCAGGTTGACTACGTAACTTGCCTAAGATCACACAGCTACTGTAATGGGTGGTGACTTTTAGCACAACATTTTAAGATAGACAAGCCTCAAAATGTGTCTTGAGAAACATCCTGGAGGAGGTGTAAAGGGTTAACTTTGCAGTTCTGACTTTGTCCTGGAATTCTTCTCCTTGCCTGAATTGTTAAAGTATATATATCATTATGGCCAGAGCCTGACCTGGTCACATGGTGCAAGGTAAACAACTATGGCCAGGCCTAGACATTCCAATCTATTACCATGGAAACCAAAAATGTATATAAGGTGAGAACAAAGGCAGTTA